>APFE031489004.1:185084-226252 GCA_000404065.3 Pinus taeda
TTGTAGACCTGGATTTCGCAGAGCTATTACATAGAATTAAAAATCACAGTATTCACTCACGACAAAAAGACACGATAAAATAGAGTAAGTTTGGAGCAACAATAAAACTTAGGATTAACTTCTAATACATGAGGGATACATTCATATGAGGCTGCGACTCATTCACAAAGTAAAACAAGGTTTACATAGATTTGCATTCACACAGAATAACACACAGTAAAACACAATAACTGTTGTTTTCACATGCCCACCAAAAATTGCTCTATCATTTTCTCTTCAGAGACTTGCGCTCTTTTTCTCTCCAACTCTCTTACTCTCTAACCTATCAAAATGAATTTTACATTCATATTTAACACAACATACAATTTTACATTTAACTCGTGACATAGAAAAAATAATTAGTATGATGTTGTTGAGTGTGATGAGAATTGCGCAGGTGTTTCTGGAGTGTGGGCAATAGTTGCTGAATGAATGCTTGCCCATATCTATTTACCAAAGTACATTAACTGCTTTAAATTCCTTGCTGCGTTTTGGAATGGTTCGCGCCTGGCTTCAGTCCTTCCATCTTCAAATAGAGACGCAACCTGCAAAAATATGTCTGACAAGTATGGCCGATGTCAGGCCGTTTATTGCGGTGGTTGGGATTATTATTTCCAACAAGCATTACAAAATTACATTTCGACCAGAGTCACTATCATCGTCAAGAATATAAGCAAAATGTCTTCTGTTTATACGGAAATCCCTCCAAGTGGAAAATAATGGTTAGTTGGATTGATCCCTATCAAAATAATCTCAACTACTGATAAATACTTAATCAACTTTAATCTCTACTGTTGAAAATATTTATTTTTGCGGAATTTTCGAATTTCTCATAAAATCCACTTTAATTAGTTCAAAAATAATTATTTGGACTTAATTTCCTCAAAAATTTGACTTTGACTTAACCAACGAGTTCCAAAGTTCCAATTTTTCTTGAAATTTCCAAATATTTATTTGGTGGGGGACTTCCAAAAATTAACTTCTTTTAGACCCACAGATTTTTCCACTTGGAAAAATTAATTTATCTAGCATTTTAATTTGAACTCTAAATTAATTAATTTTCTAGCTTAGGGTTTAAGTTTAGTTTTTCCAAAAAGATTAACTAATTGACACAAGGGGATTAATTATTTTTCCACCTTAAAATATTTTAGCCATGTTGTCTAAGTATGAGGGACCATGCACTAAAATATTTTTACATCATATATTACAATAATTCAACCCTCAAAGGGAAAATACCCATTCGTTATAGACCTTCATAATATTTACCCAAATCTACGACACAATACTATCTAGTAGACCAAGTGATTTGTAATAAAATAATTTAGCCAAATAGCTTAAATTATTCCCAAATCACTTTTACAATAGACTCGACTAAACTGCTTGGACTCACCTAATACCTTGTCGATAAATTTCTCCCTAGCTTTTGGGTTGAGGATGGAGGGAAAAACTCTTTCGATCATCTGTGTTTAGAAACACACATAATCAGTGAGACAAAAACCTCCAAAGATGAAACTTCTCACCAAAATCATAGTCTTACCTAGGTTGTTACATAATTAAATAGTCGTACTAGCATAATTTATATTACAAATTTGCAAAATGGGTCTACAATGACATAATAAGTTGTTGGCTGATAACTCTGATCTTTTAAAAAGAATTGTCACAACGGCTTCCTTGGAACTGTGACAAAATGTGTGCATCAAGCCTCCCCCTCACTTCTCTTTTCATCATCACACATATTGAATTTAGCCTCTCCAAAAGAGTGTTAAATGGTCTCTTTTTGTTACTTGGCAATAATGTGACAATTTTGGGATGGCTATTGGAGGAGATTTTAGCTTGGAGACATTATTTTGGGATTGAAAGAAGTGCTATTATGGGAGATTTTTGTAAGTTTAATGTATATCATTGATATTATCCATGTTTTCAGGTTTAAAGTAGGGTTTCTCTTGTTCCTTGACTAAATGATTATTATTGTTCAAACTTTGCTTCATAATTGCATATAGAATCGTGTTCTTCAAAGCCTATAAAGAATCTCTTTATGTGCAAACCCTATAATCAATTTCTCCCCTAACAAGAAAAATAACTAGGGTTTCAGAAATGGATTCCTTATGGCATCCCCCTTACTCCATGATTGCCCTTCCTTAGTATTTCATGCCATTAAGAGTCCACTGGGTCATTAGTGTAAAAGTGTATTGATCACCACAAAACTACACAAAAACGTTCTAAAATTCTCTATCTTAGATGGCTACGGTAGCCACTAGGGTTTAGCAACAAAATTCTGTACAAAAGTGTTGTTTTAGTGTTTAAGGTGTTAATTTTTACACTGCTCTATGTTGTTTCAATTACTTTAGCCCAATTTAATTGTTCAATTAGCAATCTTTCAATAACAATTAATACTTTTCATCAATCGATAGTAATTGAAGATAGAACAATAAAGCAATGAAAATAGGAGGTAATCAACACATCAACAAGAGATATTAGATTTGGTCAAAGGCCAAGGAAAAACCCACAAGGGGGAAAACCTTTTTGAAATTCTTCTTCTATTAGATTGACATAAAATGTTTAGCAAAGAGTACAATGAGCCCATACAAAAATATCCAACAATATCAACCAAATAATATCAAAAATATTATCCTAGGAACAATACTAATCATATTTAGCTTTCCCGATTTGTAGTCAACTCTGGGCAACTGTCAAACTTAAACCCTAGATCCCAAGCGCATGGAAGAAGAGTTATGTGTATGGTTCAGATGCCCCAACTGCACAGATAAGCCTGCATGCCTACAGTTATAACCATAAAATGTTTGTGTCAACCCTCCTGTTGGAACCCAAAAACCCTAATCACATGAGCGAGCTTCAGACCCTACTAGTTCATACCTATACGAACCAAACTTCGCAAACCAAATTTCAGACCTATACGAACCAATTGAATGAAGAGAGAAGAAGAAGATGCTTGATGGTGGTGTCCAAATGAGGTTCACTTGACTTGTATTTATAGGCTTCCAAGGGTGACCAATTTTCTTTAGGGCTTGTTACCACTTAAACCAGCAGGGGACCTAAAATGAGTTCCTAAGAGGGCAACTACTAGGTTAAGGGCAACGGTGGAGGCTTAGCCCACTGTCACCATGGCTAAATCTCCCTTCTCTTTACGAACTTTCACTGATGGGAGGAGTCCCAATAATGTAGGGATCACTTGTAAAGTATATTTCAATGGATAGGTGGAAAGTGACCTTGGAAACCCTTTCCCAAGGATGGAGTGAAGAATGGCACTTGCTTGCTCTTTAAGCAAGGGACTTGGTCCTCTATGGGTAAGGGGTGACGATTGTGTCGAGCAGTAAAAAGGGTCTTTTTCAACTCTATTTACCCTACATTAATTGTCAATTCAGGAACGTTTTGTTATCTAAAAGAGTGTACTCAGTTTGAGGCGGTCATTTGTCAGAGTAATGCTAGTAGTATAGTGTTCTCAATACAAGAGTAAATGGATGCTTGGAATGAAATCTACTTGCAAAAAGAAACCTAGGACTCAAATCATGCATCCAAAAAGCTACAACAATTTATCAGTCAAGGGTACAGTAACGGTAACTCTTCCCTCTGTAAACTGATGCAATCAAGAAGGCACTCAAAGGAAGGATCATCAAACTGGGAACTAGACAACGTATGTCGATGTTCACTACAGTCTCAGACCTTTTGCACACCAAAGCAATGATGATCTTCAAATGAAAAGAAATGGAATAGTAGCTATCTCTAGAAACAGGATTGAACAACAAAACCTTAACCTACGAAAATGAATGCAGCAATAATTATAATCTACAGGAATTAAGTAACAGCCTTTGAATCGAACAACAAACATAAATGGAACAGCAAACTATCAGAAATAAAGTATAGAACAGCAACTTAAATCTGAATGTACAACAACCCAAGTTAAACACATGACACACCTAACAGTAAAGGGAACAGTAATCTGAGCTTTGATACAATATGCATGAATCATAGCTATAAAGTAACAATAATTGTAATGAAACAGCAATCCTGAATGAACGACAATCACAACATAAGAATAAATCATACAGTAGTACCGATTTAGGAACATATAGCATGGTTAATCTGTAATCGAATGGCAATCTGTAAGGAACATCAATGTTATATCAATTGCCAAAAGGAACAACAATGTGATACAAAGTTATAATGATAACATAGCATTCCTGTTGCAGATAACAATAGTATTTAGTCAAGTATATATAACAGAGTTGATATGTAAAACAGTAAAGCATGTCAGATTAGTGAACAGAGTAAATGGAAGAAATCAAACCACACATGAATCAGAAATATGGTAAAGGATCAAGTGATCCACCAAGGCCGGGCCCTTAGCCTCCAAGGACTCACTGCTTAAGGCTACTCCAGAATCAACAATAGAACAACAATCCGGTTTTTATATTAAAACATTAAATAGAGTTACAATGAATCACTCTTTGAAGAGAGTCGATGATCAAAGTTCAAGTATCAAGAAAAATCTCATAAAAATAGCAATAGTTCTCTCTCTCCCCCCCAAGCTAACAGTGCTACCCCTTCTTATAATAGCCGAGCGGCAATATCAACAATGCAGAGGATTGTTAAGATAGCGATCCCTCAAGACCAAAGGATCCTGAGGGATTCGCCAAGCTGTTAGTTTGCAGTTATCTTCTTGTTCTTTTGCACCGATTGGAGATCTCCTTTTCCTTTTTCTGGCTGTTACGCTCCAATTTGGATCGCCTTGTTTGAGCGTGGTTCCCTGCCAAAGGGACAGTAGTTAACTTGGCCTTGTTCTTTCCTTTGGGATGACAGTGTTCCGTTTTCTCCTCTTTCTGCATAGAAAAAGGGTAATTATTACTTATTTCACATTACATATAAATCTTCTAGATTTTATCATATTTTTTTGTCATATGCCTAGCTCATGATGTGAAAAGGTTGTGAGTTTTGAAGAAAAAATAACAAAGTAAATGAAAATAACATACCTTCTCCAGTGCTCAACACACCCCCCTGCTTACCCTTTTTCATGGCCTCATGAAAACATCGTAGTTGACATGCAAGGCGGTGAGAGAGTAGGCTGGAGATGGGATCTCCTAAGGAGGTCTACAGCCATGATGCCTAGCTAGGTGCTCAAAAAGATGTCTTGTCTGGCCCTCAAATATTCCGTATAAGTCCTGGTATCTTGGTGTGGGATGCCAAATGACCGAACTTCAGAACCTACAACCTAACCAAGATGGCCTTTCCCTCAAAATAAGATCACCATAGAGGTCCAAGCGATCAGCAGCTAACTTAAAGTTCTCATAATTAAACAGTTCCCTGAGTTGGATATTCGGATTAGAAGTCCAATATCGAAATTTAGCAACTGCAATGGCAAGGTCTTTGATGGTAAAAAGGTATTCTATCCCTTGCCGATTGATTGGTGTATGAATTGGTCCTAATGCTTCAATCACGCCCGGAGTCCTCATGAGGTTCCTATGTTTATTCCATAACTGTAATGGATCTCTATGCTCAACTCTTACCCATAAGTTTAATCCGTTTTCTTGTCTTTGGAAGGCATTATAGGCTTTAAGCCATTTTATTTGATTAACTCCAAACGAAATAAATGCCTACAGTTGGATATCCCCGACGAAAGGGCCGGGATTCTGCTCTGTTTCTTGATCTAACACAAGGTTGTGCAAATAGAACTCGCATAATAATCTCTGAACCTTTACCCCATAGTGCTCACAACAATTTATGAAATCATCAATAGTGTTTATTTCTATAGGGGCTCCTGCTTAATTTTCAATTGCAAATATCTTTCCATTAAAAACAAAGCATAATTCTTAGCAGGGGCTCTACATGCTAGGATGTCAGTGTACAAAGAGCATAAGGTATCCATTTGTTTCATAACTACATCTAGCCTATGAGTTACCTTTGTGACTCTTTCTTCTTCCTTTTGCCATCATTCAAAAGCCTGACTTTCAGATAAATTGACATCCCTTAGCTGTTGTTGTTCTTCATACGTTTCTCGAGAGACTGTTTGTTCTGTAAGTTTTTCTACTGCTTGTTGGGCTTGCATCCAACCCTCTTGTAGGGTTACTGCCCTTGGGTCGCTATCCCACATAGTGGTTGTAGGTGGGAGGTTCACTTGAATCTTCTTATTCCGTCGTTCCGTAGTTATGGTTCAAATTTCCTCGGAGGACTGTGCCTCTGTTTGAATTTCTTTGTCACAGGCCATTATGTCATCTGTTTGAATTTCAACATGGGTAACAGCCGAATGCTGTTCCTTTTGATTTTGAACGGCAGGCTGGACCTAAGTCCTCTTAACCTTTTTCCTAAGGGGTTTCGCTAGAGTAGTTGCATCCCTTACCACCGAGGTCCTTTTTGCTCTCTTCCCCATCTTCAGAATCCTGATTTGTTGTCGAAGTCGCGCAATTACATTAAGCAATCTTTGCTATTCCTTTCGTAATCTTTTGATCTCTTCCGTTTTATTAGAAGGAACAGTCGTTCATGCACTCGAGCCTGGACTTTCTCCTTGACCAATTTCTTGATTTTTCTCTTGGGGTGCTTCCTCATTATTCTGCTGATCGGGTTGTTCGGGGGTAGAAACCCTAGCTTGCTCTGCAATCTCTTGGGTAACTTCTTCTCCCCCCCTCTCTTCCTCATAAAATTCTTCCAGTGTATTCTGACTTGGAACAAATTGTTCCTCTTCTTCATCTTCATCATTTTTCTCTCTAGATGCACTTTCATCATGGCCAGAGTGATTCTCTTCTTCTTCTCCCTTGTCGCATAACTCTTCGAGTGCACTCTTATCATGAATAGAGTGCTCCTGTGGCTCTTCTTCAGTGTGGAGGTTTAGTGGGCTAAGAGGTTGAGTATATTCTCCCATGTTGGCCAAAATCTGGGCCAATTCATCCTCTCACAGCAGATTTTGCAACGGGTTTTCCTCACGTTGCTCCGTTTCTTCTTCAGCCTGACCAGATTGTTCGGTCTCTTCCTCTGTTTCTCCCTCATCATTCAATTCTCTTTCGTTCTCTCCTCCTTCCAATTGCTGGGGTTGCTTGTCCCCTGAATCAACTATTTCCACTGGTTGACTGGTGTTCCCTTGGGAATTTTCCAACCTCCCTCTAACCCATGCCAATCTGATGGATTTCCTCCATTTCAATGGTCTATTTGATGTACTTGCAGTATGCTTTCATTTGGAGGTTGGCAAAGCCAGTCCCCCATCTATTGTAAAAATTAATTCTTCCCAGCTGCTCTGTTGCTGAGCATGACTGTAGCTAACTATCAATCGTATCAACCCGTGATAACTTACTACCAATTCTACGTGCCAAGATTTCTTCATGCTTCGAGCAACATCATGTAATAAAGAATTTAAAAACGCAGGAAAATTCACAGTTCATTTTTGTTTTAATACAGCTAAAAGCTTAAGGTGGCGTGGTCTTACCACGTCTTTTCTGCCTTCACAGGTAATGTAATTCTGAATGATCTTTGCCAATTCTACCCACGGTTCTCCCAAGGCTGTTGGTAGAACTCCCTTTCCACTTTGAGTCAAGTTCTGACCTTCATCTTGGAAGATTTTTATGGCGTCTCGCAGCCTTACTTTCTTCAAAGTCCACACAGATCTAGTGGTTGGCAGTCCCGAAACTTCTTCAATTATGTCATTGGTGACTGTTGTCTGTCTCCCTCTTACCGTGGAGTGATATTCTTGCAGGTTCTGCAAAAATTCAATTGCCACAATCTCGTTGGACTGTTGCAGATGATCGAGATAAACTATCCATCCTTCCCTTGTTAGGATTTCTCGTGCGGCATTAGAAACTATCAACACTTGTGGTTCTCTACAAATTGATCTTCCTTCCATGCTTAGCACACTGTAAAAACACAGAGACGACAATGGAACAGTAGGCTATTCAAGCTGTTAGCAACCACAGAGAAAATGACAGAACAACAAGTTTGTTTAAATTTCAAATTACTGCTAATTATTGCAGAGCATAACGCGGGAATAACTTTGAAATGCAAACCATGCGAATTGGAAAACAATATACCATTAAGCCTTGCTATTCCCAAGTAAAAGTTCTGCAAATGATAAATTGACACGTATGCTAGTGAATTATGAGGTCACCTGCTCCCCCCTGTAATGTGATAGGCCGTCCCTGACCATCAAATGAGGTAGCGGTGTGCTGGACTGACATGATACAGAGTCAGAAAGGAGCAGCGTATACCGAGATGCCATGTTTACGAGAACGAGCGGATTGCTAAAATCAAGGTATATCATAGAATTGCTTAATAAATAAGAGAATGTCGTGATATGATGCGAGATTCAGAGGATAGGACAGCTGATGTGCACAAAAAGTTCAGTGCAGTCACGATCAACTTTTTCCGTCATGATTGATTGTAATAGATTTCATGTATTAGAGGTTTGAAAAAATTATGTTCATAATCTTATTTGACCCATTACAAGGGAAAAAGAAGGGATTCACAACTGCTATTGGTGTATAAAGAATGTGACTTCAATACCATCAAGAGAGCTCTGTTGCCCACAGGTGTCCATAACCTTGACAGAGTTGTTTATTTCACCCTAGAACCATGATCCTTTGTGTATGCTTAGGAAAGTGCTGTGGAATGTCAGAATGGAGGCCATTATGCTAGCTTGGTAACCAAATAAATCATAATGCCATTCACTAGGAAGGAGTGAAAGGTGGGCAGGCTGGCTCATGATGAGACCTCCTGTTCCAAGGACTTTTTTATTTTTTCTAATGTGCCTCTTGGATCATATCCCTGGTGTGATGGCCTCAGTGGAAATGCCACTTCACTTTCTTCCTTATGATCATGGTAGGTTGGCTCTCAATGAGACCCCCTATCCTTCATTGACAAACCATGTTAGCAAATTATATAAACATTTTTCTTTTTATTACTTTTTTCTCTTTTTATAAAGTACTTTTCCTTATTTATACACAAAGGGTGTTTCAACACTGCTTAAGAGTAGGGATGGTGGAAGAAGTCTTAACATCTCAATAGAAAAATATGCCCTTCGTTCTTATTCCTTAGTAATGATCAAAGAGGATTATGAGATTTTAGAAGGACCCACCATGATAAAGATAACCAACCATATCGATATTAGTAGAATAGTGACAGCAAGATAATCAATAGTTGTGTCCTTTCCTCTATTCTCTTATCAATTCAGAGCAAATTCTTGTAAAGATAGTGACTTTTATGTAATTTGTTGATTTCAGTATCTTTTAGTTTTCATATTCATTGCATAAGTGTATAGCTGTGTTTCAGAAGTGATCTGAATGATAAAACACAAAAAAGAAAAAGATAAAACAAGTGCTATGTACAAAATCACAAGCAAAAAGAAATAAAAACTCAAAACTGTTGTGCACTAAGAAGAATATCAGCAAAGAAAACAAGCGCAAGCAAAATAATGAAAAATTGTTGTGTTTTCCGAAAAAGCAACAACGAAAAACGCAAGTGTTGTTCCTCCGCAAAAAGGAACAACAGAAAACAAAAACGTGCCGTGCAGAACAAAAACATTCTTCCTTCGGGAAAAGGAACAATAGAAAACGAAAATGCGTTGTTCCTTTGGAAAAAGGAACAGGAGAAACAAAAATGTTGTTCCTTTGGGAAAAGGAATAACAGAAAACGGAAATGTTGTTCCTTCAGAGAAAAGAATAGCAAACAACAAGAAATGTTGTTCCTTTGGGAAAACGAATAGCAAAAAATACAAGTGTTGTTCCTTCCGAAGAGGAACAACAAAACGGCGGAAATGTTGTTCCTTTTGAAAGGAACAGCAGATTGCAAAAGTATTGTTCCTTGAAAAAGGAACAGCAAAATGGTGAAAATGTTGTTACTTTCGAAAGGAACAACAAAGTGCAAAAGTGCCATCCCTTAAAAAAGGAATAGCAAAATGGTGAGAATGTTGTTCCTTTCGAAAGGAACAGCAAAGTGCAAATGTTATACAAGCAAAAATATATACAAAACAAAAGAATTATGTACAATGTGTAAGAGTAGTCGAATTACTTAATGAACCAAAGGTGAGGAAGATTTCTTTTCCTCAACCAAAATCTGCATGTCGGAGTCTTTGCAGAGTTGCTAGTAGAAGGATTCCCAAGTAAGTGGTTTGTGGTATAATCAACTCGATGGCCGTTTGCCTTAAAGGTATGTCTGGATCCATCAATGGTGGTTAGAGTGATGGTGCCATTATCATGTACCTTCTGGATTTCGTATGGTCCCAACCAGCGAGTCTGAAGTTTCCCGGGAAAATCCTGGAACCTGGAGTTGTATAGGAGCGCCCAATCTCCTTCGTGGAAGACTTTCTTTTTAATGAGGACATCGTACCATTTGGCTCGCTGTTGTTGGATTAACGCAATATGTTGAAGGGCAGAGAGCCTGATTTCATCTAGCTCATTGATCTGCTGTAATCTATTAATTTGAGTCTCGTTTAAATCTAGACCGACCTCTTGTGTTGTTCGTAATGTCTATATTTATAATTCTATCGGAAATATGGGTTCCTTTCCAAATACTAGCTGATATGGTGAATAACCGGTAGTACTTCTCCATGTTATTTTGTATGCCCACAATGCTTCTGGCAGTCTTGCAGCCCAGTCGCGTCTATGTGACGCAATGGTTTATGTCAGTGTTGTTTCTACTATTTTGTTCGTGCTTTCTACTTGACCATTTGCCTGTGGGTGGTATGGAGTTGAAATATAATGGCCTAGAATAAGTCCTTCAGTCATCATCATATAGCATTTTTCATGGCTCAGACAGAGCCTGGTGGCAATGCATCGCTAGAGCACTTTTTCTAGTGTGTCCAATGCTGGGTCGAAATCATCTCCGTATGGTGTAAAATCATCCAGATATATTTCGAGCCCTTCATTTATTAAATCTGAAAAGATGTTGAGGATAGCCCTTTGAAATGTGGTAGGGACATTGCATAGGCCAAAAGGTAAAACTCTGTAGGCAAATGTTCCCCAAGGACAGGTAAAAGTAGTTTTGTTTTGGTCTTCAGGGGCAATCTAAATCTGATTGTATCCACTGAAGCCATCCAAGAAAGAAAAGAATTTCTTTTTTGTTGGCGTATCTAATACCTAGTCAATGAATAGAAGGGGAAAGTGGTCTTTTTGTATTGCTTTATTTAGTTCTCTATAATCTACACAAATCTTCCAATTTCCATTCTTCTTTGGTACCACTACAAGCGGAGAGACCTATTTGCTATCAAAGATAAGGTACATATAGTTCACATCCAAAAGTTTTTGAAGTTTCGCTTTTACAATGTCTTTTAGGTGAGGGTTAAATCTCCTTTGTGGTTGGTGAACATGTCTTGCATCCTTTTCTATGTAAATGTGGTGCGTACATAACTAGGGATCAATTCCTTTCATGTCAGGATAATCCCATGCAAATGCTTCTTTGTATTTTCTCAGTAGCTGGATTAGCTTGTGTTCTTGTTCTGGAGTCAAGTTGCCATTAATGTTTAAAGTTTTTCCTGGCTCAATTTTTACAGTTTTTCTATTTGATACAGAGGTAGTAGGTATTGTTTGATCGTGAGGATCTTTGAGAGGATCTTCTTCTAATTCATTATCAAATGCTGCTTCTATCATATGACATTGTATGTGGGATCTAGATTTAGCCTGGCTAAGAAAGTTGTTAATGACATCATCCTCTATTTCATCTTTGAAATCGAGGGCATCTTCTATGGTTAATGGGGATCCAATATTTTCGGTGAGGTATAATACAGGATGTTTGTTAGTTTTCATTATTGTGACACTTGGCTGGGCTGGAGGATACAAGGCTAGATTCTTGATATTAGCCCCTCTAGTTATGGTCACACTGCCTTGTCGGCAGCTAATATAAGCGTCAGCGGTTGCAAGCCAAGGTCTGCCTAAAATCAATGGATGTCCATCAAGTCGGTTTTTGGGGTTTATTATCAGAAAGTCGGCGGGATACTCCCAGGAATCAACGGATACCATGACATCATGTAGTGTGCCTTCTAGCCTAACCACAGATCTGTCAGCTAGTTCTAATAAAGTCGAGGTTGGTTCTACTAATGTAATGCCCAGTTTTTGACAAGTGGTGGTTATTAGGATATTAATTGCAGCCCCTAAATCAACTAAGGCATTTGCAAAAGTTTGCTTATTGATTTGTACTGTTACTATTGAATTTCTTGGGTCTTCATATTTAACAGGTGTTTCTTTTCCTGATAATAGGACGGATAGGGTGCCAACTACTTGCACTGTTGGGTTATTTGTTATTCTCCTCCTTGGTTTTTTTATACATAACTTTTTGATGGTATTTGCATATATTGGGATGTCTTGGATGTCTTGGATGGCTTGGAGGAGCGGAATTTTTATGTACAGATTTTTAAGTTCTCCCAAAATGTCAAAATCAGGATGTTCTATAGGTTGAGGTATAATTAATCGTTCTGGGAATGGAGGAGAAGATGTGATTACTTGATTATGAGTTCGCTGTCTGATCACATCCCCTTCTTGCAATGGTTGTTCTATATGTAACTGATTTTCAACTTGAGCGGTTTTATCTCCCTCTGTTTCAATGATGTGCCCAGATCTTAATTGAAGGTCATTACACTCCCTTAGATCGGTTTTTATCTGTGGTGTTTCAATTATTTGAATGGATTGGACCGGTTTGTTATTCAAATTAGGGTTGGGTTGGGCTGGTAGTTGTGGTCTTAAGTTAGACTGGGGGTTTCCTTGTAATGCTAGCAGTGTAGGTTGAGAAAGCGGAATGGTTCCTACTAGCTGATTCATCGGTCTTTGCTAGTTTGTCTACCAGGCTTGACTCTGTGAAGTAGGAGGGAACCATTGCGCTGGATATACATTGTTTGGCCAATATGGTGGGGTATAGGGAAAATTTGGCCAATTGGGTCGAATTACTTGATTCGGCCATGGTGATGATGAAGGAAATGGTTTTTGTGACCAATTTGAGAATGGAGGTTGATTTTGCCACATAGTATTATATTGTTGAGAATGATATTGTGGAGGCTGAAAAGACGCTGGATCAGAGAACATACCTAATTGTCACAGCTGCCATTGACGGCGCTGATTAAGTAGGTACACCGGTTCTGGCTCTTCTTCTGCTTCCTTGTAGACTGCTTTCAATCCCGGAAGTGAGGGACAGCTCTCTATAGAATGGTCTTTTGTACAAATGGCGCAAACTTGAACCACATCTAACGAACATTCTTTGTGGCTATCTTTCTTTCTGCACCTGGGACAAAAGATTGCCAAATTTTGTTCTCCCTCTGCTTGTTTCTACTTGGCTTGCATAATATCAAGTTGCATTGTCAAAGTCCCCAATATGTCGGTTTTGAAATTTTCTAATAAATTTCCAATTCCTGCTTGAGTTACTCCTTCTGCAGAAATTCTGTTATCTCTTGCAAACCGATCATGTTCTGCTGGTTTTAGTCTTGGGCTGCCTCTTGAACTCCTGATACATAAATTAATAATGTCAGCAAAATTTTCCTGATAAATATCTCCTTTTCCCATAATATTTAGTGTTTCAATCCATTGTTCCTTCATTCCTCTAATTAATGTTGTTTTTAATACATTATCAGGTAGGGTAATGATGCATGAGGAGATCTTTGAAGATTATACTGAAAACGCTCAACATATTCTTTTAATGTTTCATTTGGTCTAGCTACCATCTAAAATATTTCATCTTTTAACTCTCTAGGCCTGCAATAATCCTAATATTTTTTTAGAAAAGACTCTTTCATTTGATCCCAGTTATTTATAACACCACCACCCAACCCCATAAACCATCTTAAAGCAGCCCCTTTTAATGTAAAGGGAAATAATTTCAGTTTCTGGGGGTCTGTGGTATAGTCATAACCTCTACACAGCACATCAAATTCAAACAAGAATGCATCCGGATATTTTGATGTAAGGCCATGCAATGTAGGGATATGCTGGAGAAGAATTGCTTTCATAGGAGCATTAGCTGCAGTGTCCACAATGGGATATTGCAGTGTAGAAGTTTGGGTGTTTCGCTGGTTTTGGGCCATTTGGTCAAATATGTGCCAATAATCTTCTGGGATGTCTAAGAGGGTATTCTTAGGCTGACGAGGGGGATTGACTTTAACAAGGATGGCCTTAACAGCACTTCCTTTATCTGGGATGATGAGAGTTCCTAATGTCTGGGGGGATTTTGGCTCTTGAGGTTCTTCAACTTCGTTATGGATGATTTTTGAAGCACTTTCCTTATCTGGGTTGCTTAATGGTGGAACTATCCCAAGAGGAGATCTTGGTTCTTCAGTTTCCCCGGTTTCTCCTCTCCCTTCACAGAGGTTGCTAAGGTTCCTTTCTTGCAATGATTTTGGGCTAGAATTCTCAATTTCTTGAAAATCTTGCTCTTCGGTATGACTATGCACCTCAGCAAAGGCTACAGATGGTGATCTTGTGGCTTGAACGGAACTAGTAGGTTGTCTAGAAGTAACTTCTCTAGGCCCTACTGAAGGCTAATATTCTGCTTTCTTAAGGATTTCGTCTATAAAGGTTTATCAACCAAGGGTCACCGGCCCCTTAGCTTTATCAGGCTTGGGTAGAGGTTTAGGATTCTTTTCTGGCTTTTTCTGCTTAGTCATGCACACAAATCAATTGCTAATTTCTACCCAAAAAAAACAGCAACAAATCTGCAGGAAAGCGGGCAGGGGAGCAGGGCTATTACATGCTCCATACGCAGATTCTTACCTTCCATTTTAAAAACCCAATTCTCTCCTACTAGGTTCTTACACTACTCTGGAAAAAAACAAACGGCTACACTCTTCCTTGCCAATGGCGCCAAAATTGCAAGCAGTAAAAAGGGTCTTTTTCACCTCTATTTACCCTACATTAATTGTCAATCCAGGAATGTTTTGTTATCTCAAAGAGTGTACTCAGTTTGAGGCGGTCATTTGTCAGAGTATGCTAGTAGTATAGTGTGCTCAATACAAAAGCAAACGGATGCTTGGAATGAAATCTACTTGCAAAAAGAAACCTAGGACTCAAATCATGCGTTCAGAAAGCTACAACAATTTATCAGTCAAGGGTACAGTGACGGTAACTCTTCTCTCTGTAAACTTATGCAATCAAAAAGGCACTCAAAGAAAGCATCATCAAACTGGGAACTAAACAACATATGTCGATGTTCACTACAGTCTCAGACCTTCTGCACACCAAAGCAATGATGATCTTCAAATGATAAGAAATGGAAAAGCAGCTATCTCTATAAACAGGATTGAACAGCAAAACCTTAACCTACGGAAATGAATGCAACAATAATTATAATCTACAGGAATTAAGTAACAGCCTTTGAATTGAACAGCAAACAAAAATGGAACAGCAGACTATCAGAAATAAAGTATAGAACAGCAACTTAAATCTGAATGTATAGCAACCCAAGTTAAACACGCGACACACCTAACAGTAAAGGGAACAGTAATCTGAGCTTTGATACAATACGCATGAATGATAGCTATAAAGTAACAGCAATTGTAACGGAACAGCAATCTCGAATGAACAACAGTCACAACCTAAAAATAAATCATACAGTAGTACCGATTTAGGAACATACAGCGTGGTTAATCTGTAATCGAATGGCAATTTGTAAGGAACAACACTGTTATATCAATTGTCAAAAGGAACAACAATGTGATAAAAAGTTAGAAAGATAACATAACATTCTTGTTGCAGATAACAATAGTATTTAGTCAAGTATATATAACAGAGCTGATATGTAAAACAGTAAAGCACGTCAGATTACTAAACAGAGTAAATGGAAGAAATCAAACCACACATGAATCAGAAATATGGTACAGGAGCAAGTGATCCACCAAAGCTGGGCCCTTATCCTTCAGGGACTCACCGCTTAAAGCTACTCCAGAATCAACGATAGAATAGCAACCAGGTTTTTATATTAAAACATTAAACAGAGTTACAATGAATCGCTCTTCGAAGAGAGTCGATGATCAAAGTTCAAGTATCAAGGAAAATTTCATAAAAATAGCAAAAGTTCTCTCTCTCCCCCCCAAGCTAACAGTGCTACCCCTTCTTATAATAGCCGAGCAGCAATATCAACAATCAAGAGGATTGTTAAGATAGCAATCCCTCGGGATCAAAGGATCCTGAGGGATTCGCCAAGCTGTTAGTTTACAGTTATCCTCTTGTTCTTTTCAACCGATTGGAGATCTCCTTTTCCTTTTTCTGGCTGTTACACTCCAATTTGGATTGCCTTGTTTGAACGCGGTTCTCTGCCAAAGGGACAACAGTTAACTTGGTCTCGTTCTTTCCTTTGGGATGACAGTCTTCCATTTTCTCCTCTTTCTGCACAGAAAAAGGATAATTGTTAGTTATTTCACATTACATATAAATCTTCTAGATTTTATCATATTCTTTTGTCATATGCCTAGCTCATGATGTTAAAAGGTTGTGAGTTTTGAAAAAAGGATAACGAAGTAAATGAAAATAACATACCTTCTCCAATGCTCAACAGATTGGAGGGTTGAGGGAGAATGAATAGGCTTATAGACAAGGTTCTCAATCCTTATAATCCTTGGGAAACTTGGATTCCCAAATGGTCCTTAACAAATAATCTTTATTGAGAAGTGGGAAAACACACGACCAAGTGGACTCAACCCAAGCTCAAGGATGGAATGCAACAACCAATGATGTTCCTATCCTGGACAAGGTGAAGGGAAAGGACCAAACAAGAATATTTACTTCGAAACGTTGAATTGATCCTGTTGAGATCAAGCCTTGAGGATGCCTAGGAAAAATTCGATCCTAGAGCTAGGGCTTGGGATTCCCGGAGATTTCACCATTAGAATTGCCTCAAATTTGGAGAGGGAGGGGACCCACTAGCACAGTAGCCTGTAGGAGATCGAAGTTTTTCCTTGGGTAAATTCCTGAGAAATTGATACCCTAAGTGACCTTGGAGTGCTAGACCTAGAAAAAAGTGGTAAAAGGTGAAAAAGGTGAAGGAGATGACCACCCTTTTTAGTGATCAGTGCCTAATTCACTTGGGGATATGGAGTCAAGGACGATGATGAGTAAGAGCATGGCTTCTTGATCAAGGAAGCCCAAAAAGTCAGCTTCATCCAATGTTGAGAGAAATAAAAGAAAAGAGACCTCCAAGCATTTATACTTCAAAGAAAAACGATGCAAGCTTATCGAGACAAATAATCTCTAGGACATTTCATTCAAAAGAAAAGTGGCCTTCAAGCATTTATACTTCAAAGAAAAACAATGCAAGCTTATCGAGACAAATAATCTCTAGGACATTTCATTCATATAACAATGGCCCGTACATTAAATTAGCTAAAACATGCTTAATTCCACATTTCGATTATGAAGCAACTAGCCATAATTTTAGCAGTATGGAGCAACAAGAATAACAACATCAAGATTTACTTACAACGTTATAGAGTATATCCAACCAAAATTTCGTTTCCAAGACAAAGCTCCAAGACAAGATAAACAGCCCAAATCCATACGTCAAAATTCATCCATCTCCAAAAAATATCCTCCAACGAAAAATGTGAGGTTCTCTATGATTAGAGAGGTCCCAAGTCAAGTGATGATCCAAATGAATGTATCTAAACTCAATATATAACCTCCTGAGGAGTTAGAATTAGCCTATGGGTCTACATTACCTCTTAATGATAAAATAATGTGCAAATAAAACCCAACCTTATTGGTGGCAAGCCCACCAAACTAGCTCACAAGTTGAAAAATAAGCCTCACAAGGGGCCAAATAATAATATGTACATGCCTTGGGGCCCTCCAAAGGCCTAATAATGTCTTGAAGTGACATACTGAGGAATAAATTCCTCGGAATATGATGGATAAGGGGGTGGCCCCTTCTTCTCCAAGTAGTAGACCTGTGGTGCTCCCAGTGGGTCTAAGGACACATAAATGACCCCATGGGTCTCCATATGAATCAGAGATGCCTGTAGATCCTTTGCAAGGGTCCAATTAGTGCAATGAATGCTTCCATGACACGCACAAGTCTTAGGACACCTTCCAAGAGTGTGGGGCTACTATGTGGGCCTGTTGGGCATAATGTACCAATCATATCACCATCATCCCAAAATTGGATTGCTAGTAGTCTCTGATCATCCAGGAAGATCTGTGGAGTGTTGTCTGTTGCTAGGGAGGCCCATGGCTCTCTATGCACACCCTACATGTGCCAATGTAGACCTCTAGGGATTAGGATCCCATATAGGGAGACCAAACCCATATGGAAACCACTTGTAATCCTGCATAAGATGCTCTACGTTGATCAGTCCCTGGTCTTGAGCTACTGCATTTGTCTCTCCAAACAATCCACTGCATCATCTGACACTAAGTCCATCTCGCTATTACTGATCCTCGGGCTTCCGTAGCAAGGAATTGATCCAAGAGGTGGACTCCTCAAGGATCCTTCCCACATGTAGTCCTCCTGACTATAGCTCAATATCGCCCCATTTCCCTCCTGGAGATGCGTGGGCACTCATGGCAAAGTTGCAAACTCATCTTTGTCAATTTTTGCTGAGAAGCCTTAGGATCATGTTTCTCATCCTTGTCCTTTTGTTTCAAAGAACACTGGGATGCAAAGTGGCCCATCTCGCCACATTTGAAAATTTTCACCTTGAAATGTCCTTCTTTCACTTTTGCTTCTATTGTCCCATTGATGCTAGAGCTGTGTTCTCCTCCTTCTCCTTGGTCTTCGTGCCACTCCCACTGCTGCCATTGAGGTTGACCTTAACCAGATCCCTCCTTAAAAGAGTTGCCCACATCTCCTCTCATGAAGGTAGTCTTTCGTTGCCCAATATACTTTTGATGAAGACTTGCCATTCATCCGAGACTCCATTTAGGGTTGTCCTTACCATCACGGTAGACAAAGGAGTAGACCCCACTACAGCAAGCTGGTCTCTACTGTCCTTAAGACGTTGAAGATAGGAGTTAACCCATTCGCCCTTCTGCATCAATGTCTGTTGCAACTTTTGTTCTAAGTACATCTTCCATTGTTCGAAAGAGCCTTCATACAGTGAAGACAAAGCTTCCCACATCTCTCGGGCTGTATCTTTTCCCTGCAAATGTGAGACCACATGATCTCGAACTCCATCAAGTATGAACCTCTTTGCCTTCCCCTACTCGGCCTTGTACTTCTTCTTTTGATCATTGTCTATGGGAATAACCACAACACTCTTGACGTAACCTTCAAGATCATACTCCTCCAAAACAACTAAGATTTTGGTTTTCCATATGACATAGTTGGAAGCTCCTTCCAACTTGTCCTAATCTCTGAGCCCATGTGATGCCATCTCACCCAAAGTGTCAAACTGAGTCCTCTAATCATTGCTCAGCATTGATCAGCTAGCCGAGAAGTGAAAAATTCGAACTTTTAACGAGAAAAGTCCTCTGAGGAGAAAATTCCCCTTCTATATGTCTTTGCTCTTTTCCGAGAGATTTCTACCCCGACAGAAACTGCGCCCTTTAAGGACTGCACTGAGGCTCTACGTCACTCCCTATGTTTCTGCAATCTCACAAACTGGAAATTGTACCTCTGTCAACTCTCTTAAATAGAGATTTCCTTGAAATCTCTGCTTCCCAGCAAGGACTGCATAATCCCTTCAAGGGGATTCAAATTGCTGCCAAATGCAGCTAGTGGCCTCTCTTCTCAGCGCTGGATCTGCTCTTCCTGTTTCAAAATCAATGCTCTGATACCATGTGAAAATTCCTATCCTCAAGGAACCCCTCTTGCAGCAAAACCGAATTTACTTCTCCTACTTGATTTTAATATACATTTATCAAGTTATTTTCTGAATACTTAAGTAAATTATTTCTGCAGCCTACACTACTTTAAATTTGATTACATGAAATAGAAAATTGAGCAAAGAACAAGATCTAAGGCTTTTCTATTATTAAGCAGTAATTCTGAATACAATGTTGGATGCCCTCCCAACAATCCATTGACAAAGAAAATATAATGACGGAAAATTGAGTGAGTTTTACTTCACTTCACCTGGAAAATTCCGGCTAATCTGGCAGAAGAACTGGCTAACCCTGACTATCTCTGCGCTGGCCTTGCGTAGGCCCTACGTCATCCTTGCAGGTTCTGCGTCAGCTTCTGCATTGTCTCTTATGCCTTTTGCATCAACCTTCCCGGCTATTCCGGTAGTTCCCTGGAAGTTTTTGTCTTTCTGTGTGAGGGCAGCCTCACTTCTGCGCTGGCCCTTCTAGCTTTGCGTCACGCCTGCATGGGCCCAAATTGGCCCAACGCCAGTCCTTCTAGCTACTGTGCTGCCTCCACTAGTGTCTCTCCTTCTTTCTGTCCAATATTTCCGAACTACCCCTGCCCCTTTGCTACAAAATGATCACTCAGTTCGAATTCTCAGCTTCCTAGCCCCAGAAATTGAACTTCAGATCAATTCATTCTCTTTGTGTGTGTTTCTAAACAAACCCGAAGCCTCCTTATACTTTTCTCGTTGAGACTTCAACGACCAAGATTAAGTCTCTAATCAACAACTAAGATTAAAACTTGACTTGATTCGCCTTCTAGATCATTCTCACCCATATTTTGATTAATACCCATTAATACTTTAATTTTCCTAAGTTTAGACTTAAGAACCCCATTAAAAATATTAGTTATTTTAATAAAATAAAATCCGGGTAGAATTTTACCAAACGGTTTCTGAATTCTTTAGAACTCATGTGTCTTAACCTCTCCACCAATTTTCATGGCTAGAGCACATCTAATGCTACCAAAAATTAACACCAATTTCATCGAGTGACTTGTGTAGAGGAAAACAAATCTTTGATTAGAGAGTGGCTAAGAGGCATCTGAGAGTGGCCATCTATGGATCAATGTGGGGCTACTAGCTAGCAAGTTGGATCAAATTGGGGGTGGGGGAGGATTTTCTATGGGGGTTACCCATAGGCTGGTGGTTAATAGTGGTGTTGATAATATCGTTCTCGACAAAATATTGGTGAGGGTCTTGAAAACATCTTTTCGGCAATATTGGCGAAAACATCAACAAAAGATCAAAAAATATTGGTAAATATAAAAAGCCATTTTTTCCTTCAAATTTTTAAACATATAAAGCAATAATGATATTTAGACGAGATTTTCATAATATGGCAATAATTATTAGAGATTTTCAAAATATCATGATATTTTCAAATCTGAAAATATCATGATAGTTACCTACCAAAATATCATTTACCTGAAAATCGTGATATTCGCAATATTTCGTGAAATATCGCCAATATTATCAACACTAGTTAATAGGCCAAAAACAAATTCTTTAGAAAATTCTTCAATCCGCAATAAGCATTAAAAGATGTGAAACAACATAAATAATAGTAGAAAATGAGTAAGAACCCGCACTTTGGCACAAATTTCAAACTTGGCAGCCAAAGTCACTAGTTTTTAATCCATTTATCTATTTTTTGGCAATTCTTTTGATCACTCTATCCCACAACTCCTTGGGTGAGTCTTGCAACGAAAAGTGGATTCTAAGGACTTGCACACTCGGTGAGGCTGAATTAATGCCCATACATGAGATTAGAGCCAATCAGGAATATACCGAAAGCATTGATTTTCCCTTGTGAATCTTGGAACTTCAAGTTTCATAGAATATTTGTAGGAAATCCATTCCATTATAGGCATTTTTCTTCCATGACAGGTAAGAAATAATCATTGGCAAAGTGGCCATTAACCATTTGCCCCAAGTTAGGGTATTGTATCAAACTACGTATATACAATTCTGTAAATATGGTTTTCATAATTTCGTGTTGTTCTTTTAAATTCACGAAGTGTGTATAAAATTTGTTTGTTTCCACCCGCTTAACCCTATAGGCAGTTATATTAAAAAAATGTCGATTTCTTCTACTATTAAATAGTCTATTTCCTGTTTGTTTATGTACGTCATCATATCATTGCGCATGTGGGACAATTTATACTCAACTCCATATATATTCCGAGAGACCAATTTAATTATTTCCATTAAACCAATGAATGTCTAATATGATTATTCTAGGGCTTCCAAAGTTATGAGAGTAGTCGACGGAAAGCTATAATGCTAGAAAATATAAGAACAATAAACAAAAGTGGCTTACAAACTTTGTAGCCCAATAAATTCTCCAATGTATGAAGGAATTTCACCAGAAATCATGTTGTTTCTCAGCACTCTGCACAAGACGTGAAATGTTAGAATCTTATTGTTTAGAAGATAAGCAGCAAAGTCGATTAGCTCGCATTAAGTTAAGGTTTATAAGCACGAGAGTCTATTTCACTTACAGTGTAGTCAATTTCTTTAAGCCTTTTAAGACTGACAACGACGAGACACCTGACCACGTTATGTCACTTACTCTCCTGCTAGCATGCATACCAATATATGTCAACAAATAGTGAACTTTTAACGTCAATTTATGATCCAATTTATTTGCATTTCAAGTTGAATAAAGTAGTAGCAAAAATGCCAGTGAACGTTGAAACAAATACATACAGATTTGTCAAAGAGGTTAAGTTGGAAAATCTTGAAGGAATTGGACCCTTGAAAGCATTCCCCTGTAGCCTCCTGCATAACCCTTTGATTCAACATCGTGTGGAAGCCATAGAATAATGTGAAAAATAAATGGATAAATGTCTAGATCGCATGTGTGTTTTGGAGCGGTACATTAAAATGATGATAGAAAAGAACAAGTGTATGAACCAATGTATAGCTTTATGAGTTTTATTTATATATATTAAAATTCGGATACCATATAACATTTTGAGAAAAAACAATACACTGATCGGTTACAGTCAATTAGAAGGATCCGGGTTCAGCATAATTCTTATACATACATATAAATGCTGACCAAGTTCATCATAGTTTCATATGCATATGGATGCTTCTAGAAACAGCTTTATGGTACCTTGGGTGTATAACTTTATTACAAATCAAATAAGCATTAGTTTGATATATGATATGTTAAAGGACTTCATGTATGTTCAAGATGGTATAACTTCATTACAAATCAAATAAGCATTAGTTTGGTGTATGATAGGTTAAATAGGTTGATGTATGATATGTTAAAGGACCTCATGTATGTTCAAGATGATAAAAATGATAGATATTAATCTTTTTTATTATTCCATTATTTAAAAAACATTTTACAAAAGCATTAATATGAATATATAGAGTTTTTCAACAAGAATGTTGCAAAAATGTTTTAATAACTTTTTTTCCAAAAAAAAAAATAATCAATATTAAAAATGAATAGAAATGCTTTGTTTTTTGGTAATCTACAAGATACCTTACCACAAAATAAAATATATCATGCCACATTCATGACTCTCCTACAAAGAGAAAACACGAAATTCTTTTTGGCAACAGAATAACAAGTTGAATGGTGAGTCTTAGATAACCTTTCTATTTTCTAATTAAGATAATCACAGAATTCAACATATTTTACATGTATATTAAAAGAATATGTTTGTACATCCAGATGTTATTGAAAGGATGTTTAAAAATTTATGTTTATGTTTTTGTGGACCTGTTATCTCCCCAAATCGCACTTAATCGCACTCAATGATAAAATCCCTAATCCATGGACGCAACCTTGAGGTAATCCAACGAGAAAATACCGTTTTCACCTTAGTACAATTGTGCTCTCGCTTTTGGCCGAATCTCTTAAGGCCATGAGGTTATTCCTACCATGGGGTTATTCCTAGAAGAATGTGATGAAATGAGGCTAAGTCTAGAATATTTATTATTGAAGAGCTTTAGACTAAGTAAATCTAATGATGATAATAATATAATTCAAGGATTTAGTCTATGAATTACAAATAACTTAAATCCAACACCAAATATGACTTTGAGACATAAATAATTCAAGACATTAGAAAATGCTTAGATTGATGCATCATACAAGTACATTTGAATATTAATAAACAAAATAGTGCATCAATTAGATTTGACTTAGATAAACTAATTTATGATTATATGGATATATGAATCAAATTTTATTTAAATAATATTTTTTAGGGGAAATTCCACATTTGAACAAGTGGAGGAAACCATCTTTTTAAACTATTGTAATTGATATCAAATAAAATTCAATATGTTAACTTCCAATTGTAATTTCTAACACAAGAATGTGAATTCAAGATTTTCTAAGTGATATAGCAATCCAAGTAATGATATGACACTGAAGCACCTTAAAGTTAAAGAACCTTAAACAAATAGCAGTAAAGACAATTATGGTTTATTTAAATAATGTTAAATAATTTCTAGAATTGTGACTAAGCAAAACAAGTTTAGAAAATGAATTTTTATCTATGTAAATGACTGAAGTTAAATGAAATATGATGTAATGTATTTGGAAACTTATGTTATGTTTCATTAAGTAAATAAAATTAAAACTAATATTGGATTTTTTTATGGTGGTTGAAGACGGAAACCCATGTTGAATAAACCCTATGGATTATGGAGTGGAGAACAATATTGAAAAGGGATATTTTTGTCAGTTTTTGATAACTCGGAGGTACTTCTACATTGGTGGTGGCTAGCACGTAAAAGTAAGCGAGTACATTTCACTCCCTAGCTTTATAAAGTTGAGTAGTGTACATTTTTAATTAACAACTTAAAAGAAAGTTTTTATAAAGTGGGTGTGACTTTATAAAGTTGGGTCACTTAAGGGATTTAAGCAGGTCTAATGTGAAATTAATTCATGGCCCTATTGATCAGGATATGGCTAGATTAAATCTCATCCATTGAGATATAGGGTTAGGGATTTTAGTCATTGATGAGAAATAAAAGGAGAAAGGGAGAGTGAAGAGACACACTATTCTTCATTAGATTTGGAGAATAAGAGAAAGAGGGCCAAGGGAGAAGTTCAGCAAGAGGAAGAGTATTACAACTGTCGGTACAATAAGGAGGGCATGCATTCTTGTCTAGAGAAGGGAACACTTCGCCAACATGAATTTCAAGGAAGTGGACAAGCATGGAATTTGAGGAAAAGGACAGAAAGTTTTTCAAGTTTCCGACCAACACGAGCTTCAAGGGACCCAACAGAGATTTAGAGGGAGAAATTTAGTAGGAAAATGTGTGCAACTAGCATGAACCTTGAGGAGGTTGAGACACAAAACTCTAGGCAAATATGGGCATGAAAAATGAGGCCTGAACAACATAGATTTTGATGGATAGAGAGAGTTGAACTTTTCATGATTTACTAGGAATATTTGGCAAAGAAAATGAGGTCTATCAGGCACTAAAATAGAGGGGCTGCTAGCACAAATTTCAAGGAATAGCTACAACACTTTTTCCAAGGAATTCTAAGCATGAAATCCTGGAGATAAGTTGGTTTTTTGCCATCATTTAATACTATAATAAATTCTCTGAAAGAAATAAATTTCTCTCTCACTGGTTTATTGTTAAGGGTTTTTCTAGGGGCCTTGCCCAAAAATCCTGTGTGCCAAATATGTGTTGTCTGTTGTTCATTTCTAGGTATTAAAAGTTTGATTTAGGCATGTGTATTTCACATCATAAAAATCATATTGGATGTGTTTAAGTTTAATGCATTAACTGTGAAGTTTTTAAATGGAATCTGAAATTAGAATATTGGCTAAGCGTTTGACGAAAGTCCTACAAAAGAAAACTATTGCCGATGAAATTTCAACATGGTAATAGTGCCAAGTTAATAGAACAACTGAGCATAATAAACTAAACAAGGATTTATGGTTGAGAGGGAGTTGATGTCCACCCTTGGAGAGATTTGAAATCTTGTGCTGGTAAGCATGTCAATGACAACATCGTTGAGGGTAGAGGATAGGCTGGCTGAGGCTTGCTACCACTCAAACTAGCATAGGACCTAAGGGGAATCCCTAAATGGCAAATGTTAGGCCAAGGGCAACAAATGGATTCTTAGCCCATTGTCATCTCAGCTAAGGCTCTCTTCTATTTATGGACTTTCACTGATTGGAGGAGACTAGTATGTGTGGAGTCACTAATGAAGGATAAGTCAATGGATATGAGTGACCCAAATAACCCTTTCCCAGAATTTGAAGGATAAAGATTGCTTGCTTTGTAAGCAAGGTACTAGGTAATCTAGGGAAAGGAAGAGAGTATTTGAGGGTTAGGCTTATGGGATAAGATGTGTGAAGTAGTTTCCCAATTCCTAAAATCCTTGTTAAAGTTGGTATCCGAGATGGTTCTTGAAGAATGGTCCTTTGTAGGAGCAGGACCACAAGGGGCCAACTGGACCCGGTCTAGGATATGAGGAAGGTATGAAATAATCAATGTTTTTTTTACCTTAGAAAAGGTGTGAAGGATCAAAGAAAGTGCTTGACTCAATTATGTAGTTTTGACCCTGGGAAGTGCTAGCCTTGGGGATGGCAGGGCAAGTTTTGGTCTCGGAGCTAGGGCTTGGCTTTTCTCCCAACTCCACTGTCAGAATGTCTTCAAATATGGAGGAGGGCTGGAAGAAATGCCAATGCAGGAGACCCTAGGAGATCGAACTTTTTCAGTGGCTAACTTGTCAAGAAATTGATGCCCTAGGAACCCCAATGTGGCTAGACTTGGGAGAAGGTCAAAGAATAGGATTTTTGGTGACCAACCTTGGTATATCAGTGCCTTAGTACTTGGGAGAATGGATTCTATGTTGATTATGTGTAATATTTCTTGGTTTCCAGTCAAGGAGGCCTCAAAATTACTTCACAAACCCTCTAGGTCAAGTGAAAGCAATCTTGCAGCTTTTATACTTCAAATGTACAAGAGGAATGGCTTGTCAAGGTCAAATTTTACCTCTAGGTGATTTCTATGATACTACAAGACCTAATGCATGGAGAGAACTTTATAATAGAGACAATCCCACAATATTAAGAAATAATTTGCATGCAACAATTAGCCTTAGAACAACGAAAATTCCATCCAACATTTATGACAAAAGTAACAAAGAATAACATTAAAATTTGGTACTTACATGCATTAGAGTATATCCAACCATTCACAAATGACAATAAATAAGCTCCAAGAGAAGACAAACCAATAACCATACATCCAAATTCATCCATAAATGCTCCAATTCATCCTCCAGCAAAAAGTGTGAAATTATCTAAAGAAGAAAGAGATCCAATCCAAAGTGATGATGAGAAATGATATCAACTCACTTGTATTTATACACATCTGAGGAGTTCAAATTAGCCTCCTTGGCCTACATAAGCCCCAAAAATAAAATAATGTGCTAATAATACAACCTTTTGGTGACAAGCCCATCGAACTAGCTCACAAATTAAAAAGTTAGCCTCTCAAGAGGTCAAATAATAATCTATGCATGTCGTAGGGCCCTCCAAGAGGTCTAATGAGGTCCATGGGTGCCACAATGAAGAATAAGACCCTCAAAAGCAGTGGATAAGGGGTTGGCCCCTTGTAATAACCTGTTGTGCTCCAAATGAATGTGGGGGCACACAAGTGTCCTCATGGGTCTCCAAACAAATCGAAGATGCCTGTAGGTTTCCTTCAAGGGATAGGATGATAATGTAGGAGATGCTACATCATTGTAAAAGTCCTGGATCATTTGCAAAGTGTATGGTGTAGATCTGGGGCTAGCTGGGCATGATGGATTAAGTGCATCCTCTTCGTACAATAAATGAACCACAAGCAATCTCTGAATGGCTGTGGGGATCCATGAAGTGAAAAATATTGTTGTTGAGGCCCATGGCTCTCAACGCTCACCCTATATGTGCCAATGTTTCCCTCTGGAGGTTTGGGACCCCATATAGGGAGAACAAACCCCAAATGGAAACCATCTGCAATCCTACATAAGATCCATTGTGTCCCCTAGGCTTCTAGTACAACAAATCATTACAGAAATCGAGCAAATGAGCTTACCTAATCATGGATCACAGGGGGGACTTCATAATGGTATGCCCTTCCATAATGGGTTTCGGGATGTGCGAATGTCTCCTAAACTCCCAATGGGGTTAACCAAATTTGCTATTCGGTGGTTTCTGCTTCCAAAGGGGATAATATAGTCAAGGTACATCCGTCAAAAGGTGGTGGCATGTTGCAGATAAGTGAATGACGTAGGGAATGAGAACGGGCAGTCCTAGGTTACATGCTGGGGCATAAGGGTAACTAATAAAAGGGAAGCCCACACTTGGGTTTATAAGGTATAGGAGGGAGAAATCATGGTACATGAGGAGCCCCAACCTTGATCTTTCCACCCTTATTTATATGCCTTTTGCCTTTTAATGATTTTCTTTGATTAACTGCTCAAGGCTCAAGGGGTTAGAGCACGATGTATAAGATATAGCAGTGAGTTCCCCCCTTTAATGTGGGGTGTTTCATTGCCCACCAGGGGTTGGGACAATCATGGGTTCCTATATGATGAAGAAGCTATGTTGCAGGAAACATGGTACAGAGGTCTGTTTCCGTACGGAAACGGGTACGAAACACGGTAACGCGTTTGGTACGGCCATGAAACGCATTTCCGGCTGTATTGCCACGTTTCCCAAAACATAAACATGGCCAGTACGGCCAGAAACGCGTTTCAGGGCCGTACAACCCACGTTTCCTCATTAACTTGTGTTTTTTTTAATTTACTTTTAGGGTATGTTAGTGACTTCTTGTTGTTTCTAGATGCATGTCTAAAGTTATAAAAGTGAATTTTTGCCCTAGTGTTGATATGCAGTTCATCAGGAAGTTTGGGGGATATGCAGTTCATGGTAATGTTAAAAATTTTCAACATTACCATGAAAGGACTCAAGATGTTTGAGAGTGGTTTCGCCCTCATTCGATTTCATATGGAGAAAGTAGAATTTTAGATCTCACTCAAAATCCAGCAGACTTATTTGTTTTTTAGGATTTCAGGATTGGAGGGATTGCAATGTTCCCATGGGATTCATATTATTACTAGGTAGGAACTTATATTTAGTCAAGAGACCAAGCCCTCTATGCAGGCGAACCCCCAATATCCAGATCATTGGGTACTAGGGATGAAACGTGTACTTCCAAGAAAGACACAAGCGCGTTCGAACTATGTAGGAGGAGACTCCCAATACAACAATGGTCCTTCTAAAGAATGGGATGTAGATGCAGAAAAACCTGATTTGGATCTCTCTCTTGCAGCCTTATAGTTTTTATTGTACTTGCAGCCTCATATATTAATATAAATAAAGGCTGATTTTGAGATTTGGATATATAATAAAGGTTGCTTTTGGATATTCCGATATTTTTATTTTCATTATGTAATCATTCATGAATAAATGTGATGTAAATTAAATCTTAATGTTTAAGTGTAATAAATTATAATGTATCATTTATGCTTTATGATTGCACACACACACAACCACACCACACACACAGCACAGTAGGCGTAGATATAATATATATATTCGTGTTTCCCCGTTTCCAAAATTTGGGGAGGTCGCGTTTCGTATCGCTTCCCGTTTCGGAAATTCGTACCCGTTTCCCCGTTTCGTGCAACTTAGTGAAGAAGGCTCATAGAACTTGTCGAAACAAGGGTGATGGCCATGATGATGGGGTAGAGCTCACATATTAGCTTTTTCCCACGAGCTAAATGCTTTTGTCCCAGCCATCTTTTGCATTTTGTGGTACTTTTCCTGTTGAACGTTGCCATATATGCTTTTAACTTTCTTTTCTAACTGCATCGACCTCCGAGATTCATTCCAGACCATGACCCAATGTATGGGCAAGGGGAAGGGGTGAGTTGGCCCTATGTGGACCCAATGGAGGAATGTGGACCCAAGTGGGAGAAATGATGGATGTGGTAGTGATGAATGGAAAGAGGGTAATATGAGCGGATAAGGGAGCAGGACCACGCAACCAAAATCGAGGTTTCCCGTGAAATACCATCCCTAGAACCAAATGGTCAGTAAAAGAGATCCCACAGGACTAGAATACAAGGGCAATGCCTAAAAGGGGTCTAGGGGACATAAGCACAGACCTAGCCCATTCTTTCCGCCGAATCCCCCCATTAATCCATACCTAGAAGTGCCCATGATAAGCAAACTACAATACTCAATTTCAAAATGACAAGGCATACCTTTAGATCTACGAGACCCACCTTCAAACATACGATCATGGCAGATGGGCGAGGGACCATATGGCTAGCTCAGTTGGAGGAGAAAATGGCACAATGAGCTAGTTGATTACTGCAAGGGGCTATTAGTTGTCAGCGAAGGACCATCTTGGAGAAAAAAATTATCCTAGGGATATTACCCGTAAAATGGTGGGTAACAAGGCTGATAATTTTAATCCATGGAAGGAGAGGTTTTTATTGGTGATTCAAGAGTTTGAGTTGTGGGACATTGTTGAGAAGGCAATGACAATACCCACTGATTCAGTACAACTGGTTGATTTTAACAAGAGGAATGTTAAGGCCAAGAGGCTTCTTCTAGATGTTATCAAAGGCCACCTTATTCCCCATGTTTTTGGGAAGAATTATGCCTTCGAGATGTGGGAAACCTTAATTAAACTTTTCCACAAGACTAATGAGAACAAAAATATGGTGTGGTGGGAAAAGCTAATGGAAACTAAGATGACCAAAACTGACACAACTTCCTCATACCTCACCAAGATCATTCAAGTGAGATATGAGTTGGCAGTCGTGGGAGAAACCATCTCAGATGAGAAGGTGGTTAGATTAGTGATTTTTCCAAGGAGTAGGATGAATTCATTAATCGGATAGTTTCCTGTGGGAAACTTCCATAATGGGGAAGCATGTGGGATGATTTCCATCAACAGGAGATAAGTCGAGATGCCAAGAGTGGTGGGAAGTGTGGAGGGGAAGAAGAAGGGAATGTTTCTCTTTTTCCAAAAGGCAAAGGAAAAGGTAACATAAAGGGGAGTGGGAGATATGCTTCTGTGAAGGACATGAGCAAAGTGAAATTATCTACATGTCAAAAGACTAGTCACTATGCAAGCCAGTATCCATATAAGAAGAAGAAGAAGAAAGAGGCTTAAGTAGCAATAGTAGCATCAACTAGGATTAATGACTTTGCTAAGAAATTTGAGAAAGAGTCTTCTCTTATTTCTCTATTTTGGATAGTAGTACTGCAGTGTATGAGGAAAGTGAGTTATGTCTAGTGGATAGTAAAGCATCCAGTCACATGACAAGGATGAGGTTAGGGTTCTGCAGTATTTCAAAGACAGACTTAGAATACCATGTGAGTTGTCGAGCTAGAACCACACATGCAGTGAAGGGGGTTGGACATGTTAGATTCCAATTAGAGTCAGGAGGATTTTTGGAGGTGACATCGATGTTATTTGTTAGAGGGTTGATGGTACACGTGCTCTCAGTATCAACCTTGGAGAAGGATGGATATCTAGTTTTGTTCCGAGGTGGACAAACACTTCTACATTCGGCTGGAACGATCTTGGATGTAGTAGTGGTGCTTACCATCAGACAGGGGTAGTCATAAAGGTTGCTAGGATAGCCTGTGGGTGTATCTAAGAGGATATTAGATACAAGATCAGTGTCATTTATTGAGAGGGGACGTGACTAGGAAGAGTGATTCTTCAACTACTACCAGGAGACTTAGTTGGTATGCCATGGCATTGACAAATGCTTAGGAGTGTGAAAGGACTCCTAAGAGCATGGGTTTTTGTGGTAGATTCTTAGGTTAGGTTTCAAGTCAGGCGGCAGGAAAGGATTGAAAGTTAGAGGGAGCAACTACATGTACTGAGATGGGCTTGAAGACCAATTTTGGTGGTGGAGGTGCAAGAAGTACCTCACTCACTAAGAGTGAATGTTAGTTTTTGGTAGCTCAGAGGTACTTCTACTTTGGTGGTGCCTATCATGTATAAGAGGTCGGGCACATTTCACTCCCTAGACACTTTATTTTATAAAGTGATTTTATAAAGTTTAGAAGTGTAACTTTTTAATTAATGAGTAAAAAGTGACTTTTTATAAACTGAGTGTGACTTTATAAAGTTGGGTCGCTTAAGTTATTTAAGTGGGCCCAATCCGAAATTAAGTCATGATCGTTTATCTTGAGATGGATAGATTAAATCTCATCCATTGAGATCTAATATTATGGATTTTAGCCATTGATGAGAAATAAAAGGAGAAAGGGAGAGTGAAGAAGCACACTATTCTTCCTAAGATTTGGAAAAGAGGAGAAAGAGAGCCAAGGGATAAGTTCAGCAAGAGGAAGAGTATTACAACTGATATAATAAGGAGGGCACACATTCCTAGGCATAGAAAGGCACACTTTGCTAGCATGAATTCCAAAGCAGTGGGCAGACACAAAATTTGAGGCAAAGGAAAGAGAGTTTTTTGAGCTGCAAACTAGCATGAGCTTGAAGGGACCTAGGATAGATTTCGAGGGAGAAATTCAGCAAGGAAATTCATGTAGTTGGCATGAAATTATGGGAAGATTTGGACATGAAAAATGAGGCTTAAATATAATTTTTTTTTAGGGATAAACAAAGCTGAGATTGGCATAATTTTATCGGCAAATTTTGCATAGAAAATGAGGTCTGTCAAGCACTGAAATCGAGGGGTTGCTGGCGTGAATTTCAAGGAACAACTACAACATCTTTCCCAAGGAATTATGAGCATAAAATCTGGGAGATAAGTTGGTTATTTTCTATCATTTAATAATGTAATAAATTTTCCGAAAGAAACAACTTTTTCCCTCTCTCACTGGTTTTCACTTCGGGGGTTTTCCAAGGGCCTTGCCCAAAAACCTTGTGTGTCAAATGTGTGGTCTATTGTTCATTTTCAGCTATTATAATTCTGATATAGTCATGTTTATTCAGATCAGATATCTTTAATTTTAACGCATTAATTGTGAAATTTTTTAATCGAGATTGAAATCAGAGTATTGGCTAAGTGTTTGACGAAAGTCCTACAAGAGAAAATTATCTTGTAGGTGAAATTTCAACAACTTCATGATGTAATCTGGCTTGGAAATTAGGCATAATAAGCACTACATCCACCCTAATATTTCTGGAAAATAAATGAAAAAAATTTAACGATTGTGGGCTCATAAGTGATGCTCTTTCAGTTAGCTATTTGATTTTCCCCTAGAATTGGAATTTAGAAGTTTACAAGTATTCCTAACATATATCATGAAATTTTCAAACCCAAAAGTAAAATATAAAAGGAGAATACCATGTTAAAAGAGGATAATAACATGTTATAATCCTTTCAAAGTAGTAGATGTGCTCTTCAATGGATCAAATCCCTAGAATTTGCATGTAAACAATCAGCAAAACTTCCAATCTTGAAAAACTAAAATATTAGCCACATATGAAAATAAAGCCTTTAATGGAACCCCAAAAAACTTTATAGTTGGTCAATTTAACAAATGTTCTTTCAAATATTCCAACAACAATAAATTTTAAAATAACCAAGAAGGGGAGCCTCTTATATACAATTCTAGGTTTAAAACTCCTGTCAATAAAATAATAATATTCTAGGTTAAAACCCTAGATTTAGCCTAAGAGAACATAAATGACCATTATCTAGTAGCTACCTAAGGAGGATAAGGTCAACAACACATTAAAAATGTGAGGTGATTATGCCACATATACAACAATCTCCATGGAGGTAGCTAGTGTCCATTAGAAGAGGAGAAAAAATTAGGTCAACACTATAATGTCTTTCCTCTAAGAAAAGAATGAGGTCTAAAACCTCCCTCAAGTGTGCATGTCCTCTCAAAAATTGAAACAACCAAGAAAACATGATGTCCAAGGTGGCACATGTGGCTCCAAGAAGGTGGATGACTACTCCAAAAGAGGCTTAATGGTCCAAGAATGAAATCTTCAAGGTGTAAATAACCTCTCAAAGCATTTGAATGATCATGTCCAAGAAGTGAGGGGTCAAGATCCTCTTCAAACAGGTACCATGTCCAAGTAGAAAGCCAACAACCTCATGAAGAACAGGATGGCTCCTCAAAAGTGGTGATATATGCCTCCAAATATGTGCCAAATAATGGAAGACCCCAATAGGGATGGTGATTCATCCAAGTAACCTTCAAAAAGGCTAGGCACACTAGGGAGGGATACTCAATTGTCCATGTGCATATAAATATGTAGAGAGGGAGATTGCTCTACATGGTGCTTCACATTCTCTAATGTTCCAAATGCATATCAAATAACCCAAAGTTCTAGGAAAATAATTGCTTGGGCCAAAGTGTGACGTATATAAATCCATGCTTATGCTAAAAGGGAAGTGTTATTTTATGTATAAAACATTTACAATAATATATGACAGCCTTTACAAGGGGCAAAGTGAAAAAATGTAGGTGAAACCTAAGTCATGTGTTGCACTAGACCCATCCCAAAACTGATGCACACCCACCTCTACCATAAATGATCTATATAATATGGTTAGAATGAGCCATAAGGGCATATTGGACTTAAAGTGGAATCTAAAAGGACATGCCATGACCAACCACAAGGGCTTAGTGAAACCACCTAAGTAAATAATCAATTTACATCAATGTTGATAACATTGTCAATTTTTTCCCGACTGCGGGTGCTAGCATTTAAAGGAGGTACGGGGGCGGGCTTCCCACTAGGCAAGTGGCAGCCCAGTTCCTCCACCTGTACAAGACCATTAAAGGCCTGCCACCCCTTTCGCTTCACATTGAATCCGAGCAGTGTTATTCACCGCAAGCAAGCCGCTCTTGGCATTCAACTACGCGCGCACTCTGTAACTCCGGCCTCCGGGAAGCAGCTGCAGGGTATAGGTTCGCACATGCCGTGGAGTGTGGTAACACAGCATATTTACAGCGCGATGGGGAAGGTAAAGCATTTAATTTCGGTTTTTTTGGTCATCGTTCGGCTTTGGGTTTCTCCGTTATTTGGTTTGCAGATCTGTGGACGCCGCAAAGGGTCACGCTGGCAAAGGCCTCGGCCTGCGCTTCTAACTGTGCTGGTTCCTTCTGAGGAGTCTCCCCATAATTATCTTCATCTCTCCCTCGCTCCAGAGCTCTCCTTTCGCTGCTGTTGGAGGTTCACACCTTGGCCTGTAATTTCTAGTGCAATTGGCACATTCTCCTTGGTTCTGGTAGCCCTGGTCCGTTTTGGTGAATTTCCCATGCAATTGGCACATTCTCCTTCTGCTCCTGGGTCTTCTAGTGTCCTCCCGCCTTTTGTACCTCAGCCTTGCCAATTTCAGTCAAGCCACAGCTCCCCGCGCCATCTCTCAGTCAATACCTGTCAGCAATGCCAAGGGAAAGGCTTCGCCTTAGCAGCCGCAGGGGTGGGTCTCGGGGAGGAGCCAGGGGAAGAGCCAAACCGCAACGCTCCTCCGATTCTTCGTCGGATGATGCACGTAGCGCCCGGCAAGGCCGAAGGAGAGGACGTGGGCGGGCTCGTGCCTCTGTTTGCGAGCACATCTCTCATCCCACAACCCGGTTCAGCTTCCCGTGCCTTCTGGATACCGATACCTATTATGTTTCTGTTAAAATTGAGAAGTGCGAGCGTGCTGTCCCTCCGCCAGTTGTAGAGGAGCACAGGCCTCCTGCTCCAGCCATGGGTCAACAAGCTCTGCCTCCTGCTCAAAGCATATGTTAATCAGTTCAGCCTCCTACTCCAGTTCTGGGTCAGCGAAATTTGCCGGAGACAACAATGGGTGCCGTGGCGGGTCCAAGTGCTCCAGCCGAAGACGACGCGCCCGACACTGACTCAAGCGAGCCGGACGAATATGGCTGCAGGGTGGTGGAAGAGCAGCCATCCACCTCCGTGGACAACTGAGCCAGTTTTCAGAACCCTTGGGTGGCGGGTATGGCACTGAAATTTTGTTTGTCTGGTGGGTCATCTTCTCTGTTTTTACAGCGCAATTTTTCCTTGTAAAGTTGACGCTCTGCTCAGCTCCTTGCTGGATAATCATGGTTCTTAAGTGCGCTTCTGTCTATGGCTACTTAGTCCGAAGTAATAGTCTGGGGATATGGTTTTTTGAGTCTGTAATTGGGAAAATGTCTGGGTTACTAGGTTCAACTTTCGACTGGTTAGAGTTTTTTAGCAGTATGCTGGTCTTCTAGACTTGGGGGGTGACAAATGCCTGTCTGGATATGTGTCTCAATGTGCAAAATCCATCTCTGTATGGTGAAATCTGAGGCATGCCTCGTTGTAACTTTTTGTAGCTTTTTTGTACAATAATAGAAGTAGCCTAATTTACAAAAAAAAAACATAGTCAATTTTTTAGTGATGTGCTAAAATATCACAATTTTCTTGGCTAACCATTTTTTGAACCCAAGACATATTCGTTAAAAAAACATTGTGTGGTTTAATAAAATATCACTATTTTTTCCAATTTTTCGTGTGGCTTACTAAAAGATCATAGTCAAAAGTCATAATGGCTTCTATCTTTATCATTTCACTCAACAAGTTGGAGTTATGGGGAAATTTGGAGTTTAGTTGAGGGTTACTATGCAATGTTAGAAGGGATTCCAAGTGTTCAGCAAACGGATTTGTCCAAGCCCTACCAATGATGTGTAATTAATCATAATGTTAAATTCTTAAAGAAAAAATGACATCCTTTTACTTAAATGATTAACATTACCATTAATTGTTTTTGGATGTTTAAGAGTGGTCTCAAACTCGTTGGATTTCATATGAATAAAGTAGAATTTTAGATCCCACTCAAAATCCAATAAACTTAACAATTTTTCGGATTTCAAGATTTGGGGGATTGCAACGTTTCCATTTGATTTTGTCATGTATGAGGGTATGGAATTAACATTTAATCAAGAGCACCAACCCATCTACACACCTCAATGTTTGAGACAATGATCGTTGAACTTCTTTGTCATTAAACTAGTAAAAATGTACCCATCATTGAAACAAAATCTCCATTCGACACGTTAAGTTTTCTATTTTGCGCATAATTTAATTCAGCCTCCATTGAATTTCTCAGCTACCACAGATCAAATTTGGACTTCCAGAGGAATTCATCCTTCCACAAATAAATTCGGCTTTGACAAATTGGATTTACTCTTTCAAGGAATTTGTCCCACAAGATCAATTCGACCTTCCCAATAAAAACTTTAGAATTGCTGCAATGGATCAATTCGCTTTGTCTCCACATTCCCAATCTTTAGGAAAAATCAATCTTCTTCTTCTCATTAAATCCATATGAGGAATCTAAGTGATTCTTTCCTTGGATTACCTAGGACGGATTTTCTCACCATCAAAACCAATCTTAACCGGTTAGGGTGGATTAGTCTCACCAATGAAACAGATTCTCACAAGGGTTTCACCTTTTCACATCAAGCTACAAGAGTTCTCCAAATCAAATTCACACACAACTAGATCATAGCCTTAGTGAACTATAGCTTTCTTTTTGTATTTTTATCATTGGAATAGCATGGGTCATCAAAAATACCCTGGGTCATAAAGTAACTATAATGTCCCCATTTTTGGTTTCCCTTATGATGCAGTTAGGGTAGATTTCCAAGGTGTGTCATCGAAGTCATAGGAGCGAGGTTACATCATCGGTGGGCCTGGAGGGTCTTAGAGGAGTTTTATGGTGTTTGACGGGGTTCACTTGATATATTTCATCATCAGGGCTAGTTATGTACATATTGTTCTTAGTTATGTTGCATTCTAATGATTCCTATAAAATGAGATCATTGTCAGGCATATTTTAATTATTTACGGTTATTTGGAGAAACACCTTAGTGTAATAGCTCATTGGAACTGGGATGATGAAAAGTGACTTTCAGTGGCCACAGAAATCATAGAAGCAAATTAATATTTTTTTGGGATTAAAAGTGACTTAAATAAAATAAAATAAAAACAGTCACTTAAATAAAATAAAAGGGAGAAGCTTGTAGAATGAAAATAAAATAATGAAAGAAAATTGCTTCTAGAAGGTTGGAGAGAGATCCATCATATCTTTAAAAAGGAGGGGAAGCAAGCCTTTTGGATCATCAGGAGTTAATCATTTGTTGTTTGTGAATATGTGGGAAATTTTCCTTACAGGTTATTGTGTTTGAGATGAAAAACCTTGGTCACCTTACTGTGATTGGATGGAAACCCATCTCATCCCTTGGTGAATTCATTTAGAATTCATAGGAGTGTATTTTTGTTCCAATTACAATTTTCAGAGGCTAAGTTACGTGTTACTGCATTCACCTTTGGAGGCCACAACGTCAACTTGGAGGCCAATTTACGTGTTTCTACATTCATCTTTGGAGGCCAGGACATCAGCTTATTATTCAGCCAAGTATGCCATGTAGTAGGGACATTTACAGATCTGTTCGAGGTTCTGATACTAAAGTGTTGGTATGTAATTTCATATTGCATATTAATAAAAATAAGGTTGAGTTTTTGCTACCATTTCTCATCTTAACTTTGAGTTTCAGTTTCGTGGTTTTTACATTGCAAAATTTATTAGTTATGCAGATAATTTAATATTGCATATTGTGCAACTTGATTGAGTTTTGGAAAGATAAATTTATGGTGTATTTTTCTAAAGCAAAGTTTTGGAAAATTTTGTCAAATTATTTTTCGAGATATTATAGTAACACCCCTTATAATTTAATTACTCAACATCACCTTATAAATGGAATTAAATAATTAAATTAATTGATCCCCTTCTTCCAAATATAACCTAAAGGAACCATATAGGCTACTAAGTTGACCACTTGTAGCCATTACTTGGAAAGGGACATTATAGTCCTCCATTCCCGAGATTGTTTGTGCTTAAGCAACTACAAACTAGGATGCTGCAAAAGTTTCTCTCCCTCCCATGTGGCATCTTCTACGATCAAGTCTTTCCACTTTATAAGATATTCCTTGATCAATACTCTTCTCAACGTCCCGTCCCTAAAATATAAAACCTCCTTGAGAACCAAAATTAGTTCACCTTCTCCATCCAATGGGGGTAACTTTGCTGAACTAGTAACCTTCTGCCCTAGTTCCTTCTTGAGACATAATACATGAAACACATTATGGATATTTCTTTCCTTTGGCAGCTCAAGCTTGTAGGCTACTTCCCTGAATCTCTGTATGAACCTATAGGGGCCATAAAAATGTGGTTTCAATTTTTCTTCCCCACTTTTCTTCAATGAAGACTACCTGCATGTTTGTTATCTTAGAAAGACCAATTTTTGTAACTCAAATCTGCGGTACACACTATGTTTATCCGCACACACACACACACACACACACACACACACACATATATATATATTTATTTTGGGAAACCTGCAAGTTTTCATTAAGAGACTTAAGTACATATTAAATCTCCTATATCAATCCTTAGTTTTGGGAGATCTATAATCTTGTTGACGTTGTTGAACCCGCCAACATTCAGGGGATCTCCACGATATGAAGTCACAACTAGACCTCACATTGTTTAGGGTAGGAGTCCCATCCAGTACAATGGACCGATTTCCATTATCTTAAATATATGCCTTAACTCTTGCTTTTCAGCACATGAGAGTGGTTTACTTTGTCTTCAAATAGCGAGGTTCGTGTGCCTAGTGAGTGCTTAGTGTAACTTGTGTCTAAGTTCTTTCACTGCAGAGGGAGAGGGTGAGAGAGTCTCAAGTCAAAAGGGAATAGTCCCAACTCTGTTAGAGACACACAACACAACAAGACATGCGTAGCTTTTGGCAGAGTAGTCCACATGGATGCGGCAGTCACAAACACAACAAAATAGTCCACACGAGTGCGACGTCGTTATAAAAAGTTTATGAGAATGAAACTGTCGAGTGTCCGGCGGAATAGTCCACACGGGTGAGACAACATTAACAACTGATACTACACATTTCCAACAACATATGTACTAAAACAACCGAAATAGTTCAATTGTCTTAATACAGGTTAAACCAACATGCATTATAAGCGTCCAAAGAATAGTCTTATAAATGAATACAATACATGTGTGAAAACATTTTGGCCTATTAACAGGATTCTAAATTAAGCAAAAGTTCCAAGACACATCCATACACCATTACATCACTAACACTGATAGCAGGGCATCGGAGCCATTGCTGGCTCCTTAAAGAAAACACTACAGACTCTCAAGGCTATGTGGGAGGAGCCAAGGTGAAAAGACTTTTGCATGTACATATGAGGGGTATATATAGCCAAGGGTGAAACTGACCCTTGTGACTGTTCGACTTCCCTCATGGCTATTCGACTTACATGACTCTTTCACTTCATCTGTGGGTCTCTTGGACTTCCATGTTACCTTACATTGATTTCACAGTTATGACCCAAAGTAGTGATGTTAACTTACATTGATTACACAGTTATGACACTGCTGGTATGCATATGTTGGCTGTGTTTTTTGGGTTGAGTTGTTGTGCTATTCAATCCTTCGCTTGCTACTTGGTACGCTTTGTGTTTTCATTCAATCCAGAGCAAGTCTTCTAGCATGCACTCCTTGTTCATCCCATTAATCGTCACGCCATGTCTCATCCATGTACCTGTTTCTGCAATCACTCATGACGAGACAGCATCATATCCAAAAATCCCCTAGTCTACTATCATGCATTGTCATTTGTTTCTAGGTGCAGGTGACTAGGACAGAGGACAAAGCTCTGAAACAACGCAAAGCACATGTCAAGTCCGGTTGCGAGGCTCTGGGGCACTGTCAAAAAAAATTGCGAAGAGCTCACTAGTGTAGAAATTTGAATAATATAACACTTATTCACAGATATTATCCTGATTATACACTATTTGCGTAATGCATGCATAATACATAACCTCCTCTACCATTGATCATCAATTTGCGGAATTTAAAAAAAACAATCGCATGCGCACATTGAAACATCAATCACACATATCAACACAGTATGTAATGGGGAAAGCATACAGCTGAAAACCCCCAACTATATGTATATTATGATGATAGAGAACATATAACAATACATAGTACAAAACTCCTCACAAGTACTCAGTACTATCTCCACATGTTACACACAAACTAGCTCAGATCTGAACAAGTCACAGGTTCAAATCTCCTCCACTGTTTGCCTGCCTCTACTGCACAATCCAAGTTGAGAATAGATGAGATCCAAGTTCGAATCCCCTTAGCTTGTACTGCACAATCCTCATTGGCAATCTCAATCAATGATTGTGCAAATCTCATGCTAGCTATAGTCACAACTGATAGTAGTCTCACCCTTTCACCCACCTCTAACACTTGTCTCCACTGAACTGTCCATGCACTGAGTTAACTGATGTATTCTTTAGTTGATTT
>APFE031489004.1:243934-295994 GCA_000404065.3 Pinus taeda
CCCTGCTGCAGGTTGGCCCAAACAAGACGTAGAGTAGTATTTTGGCGTAAGGATATACGCCAAGCAATGTAGTGGAAGATTAAGTCTATTCCACCGTTCACACACACAATCGTGAATCAGTTTGTACAAGTTGGGATCGCTGTTATGAACAACATCTTTTATTTGCCCCAACATGGTGTCCATCTGCTCATACACCTCGCCAATCACTGGTTTTTCTGTATCTGCAAACCGAATCATGTGATAAATGGGCTTGGTGAAATCCAAAACTTGCCTCACACTTGTCCAAAATTGGCCATCAAGAGCGGCCTCCTCCACCATTTCAAAACCTCCCCTGTCAGCTGCATTTGTAGCCCTTTCCTTCAATACTTGCCAATGTGTACTTGATACCATGCTAGCCATTGACTCTCTTACCTTCAAAAGGCGCTTGAAGGTGAGGTAATAGCTACCAAATCTCGTCTTCGCAATCTTCAACAACTCCAATCTCAAGTGACTGCGGAAAAGGCCATGGGTATTGCTATGATTTGTAATAAATTTTATCATTTTTTTGCCTTTTTTGTACAAATCACCAATCCATTGGTATTGTACATTTTTGTTCTTGACAATATCATGCAACAGAAGGTTCAATGTGTGAACCAAACATCCAGACCAAAATATATTGGGGTATTTGTCCTCAATAATTGCTCCCGCTGCCCTACAATTAGCAGCATTATCAGTGATGACTTGGATGACATTGTATGGCCCAATACGGTCAATTGCTTCAAGTAATGCTTCTGCAATGTTGATGGCGGTCTTGAACTTGTCTGAGTAATCATGTGCAGTTAGAAAGATTGGACCATTAACAGACACAGCAAGAACACTTATCAATGGCTTGCCTTTTACATTTGTCCATCCATCAGATACGATGGACACCCCATGCTCAGTCCAAGCACTTGTCATTCTATTCAAAGAATGTGATATTTTTGCTTTTTCATTATCAAGGCCAATAGTTCTTGCCTTGTCATAACCAGGGCTCTTGTATCCTTTAGGGGCATCATTTATGGCCGAAACCATTTCGTGCCAATAAGGTGAGCGAAGAACGTTGAATGGTATCCCACATGCATAGAGAAACCTGTAAACCTTTGAATCCACATCATTCCTACACCCCCTCATCAAGGAAATCTGATATGGTTCTACGCCTTAAAGATGATGACCCTGAGCCTCCATATCCACTGCCTTGGGAGGAGGAGTTCTTTGTGATTGTGAGCTTGGTTTAAAGAAACCCCTTGATTTTTTTGATTTGTATTGGGCTTCCTCCTCCTCCTTTATGTATTTGGCTCTATCCGCTGTTGACACCGCTGCACAAGTTTTGATTCCTATTTGTTTGTCTCCATCCCATGGCCTTTTCCCGCAGAGGTGTCTTCTAGCACGAGTGTATGAACCTGTGTAATCAGTGTTGCAATGGGGGCAATGAAATTTAGTGGTTCCACCCCATCTCCCTGTTTCAGCCCTGTGAACATATTTCCACAATGGGGTTTGGTCTTGTTTAGTCTTTTGAGTGTCCTGTTCACCCTCCTCCAGCTCCTCCTCACCAGGGTTTTCACCCATTTAACTTTCTCCAGCTTCTTCATCCCCCTCTTCAGTTTGGCCCCTCCGTTTCCTACTCTCCAGCACCATAATAACCATAAAAGGGACCAAGAAGAGGAAAATGCCCAGAAATATAGTCAGTTCCATGGTGTTTGATGTTTGTAGGGTTTTCATTCAACAATCTGCAAATTAATTTAATTTATTGGGATTAATTAACTAATTTATTAATTAATTCCAAATTTATAATTTTAATACTCAATAAAACTAAATAAACCCCTAAATTATACCTAACCTTGAAATTAAATACTAGCTTAGATTAGCTAAATTATAAGTACTTACCTCTGCAGGCTTGCTCCTCGCTCCTTGCTCCTCACTCCTCGCTCTTCAGCAATTGCTCCTTGCTCCTTTGCTCTTCTCTTCAAGCTCCTCAACCTCTTCAAACTTTGATAATGAAATGTTTTTATGCCCAAAGGGCTTTTAAAACAATTTTTTTTTTTTTAATTTAACTTTATTTTCGGGTCCGCGGATTTTTTTTCCGCCGACCCGCTCCCGGCCAGCTTAAAATCGCTCCCGGAGCGATTTTTTAAAGCTCGGGAGCGATTGGGAGCGATCGCTCCCCGATCGCTCCCGGGCTTTAAAAAGCGCTCCGGGAGCGACGGAGCGACCGCTCCCTAGGTCGCTCCCGAAATCGGCAGGGAGCGAATTTTTTTTGGGAGGGAGCACGCTCCCGAAAATCGCTCCCGTCCGGGAGCCCAAGCCGCTCCCGCCCGGAGCGCGCTTCGGGAGTGGGTTCGATTGGGGGAGGGCGCTCCCCCGCAACTATGCCCTGGACAGTACCCCGACAAACTCAAGTAGGAACACGAGCATCGTTCTAGTGCCACTAAGCCTGGTCAATACCCTGGCAGAGTTACTTTCATCACCTCTCTGCGTAGGAAGCCTTTCTCTTCTTTCGCCTTATTCATTTTTCATTTTTTCAAAGAATTCCGCATAGGCACTTATTTATTTCAGAGGCGGAAGAGGGATCCTGACTTATTGAGAGAATAAGAGGTTGTTCCTTCAGGGAAGTATGTTATGTATATCTCTGACATAATTTTTAAGGTTTTCCCAATCATCTTACTCTATTTGACGAAGTTGATAAGGGTTAACCCAAAAGAACCGATTAGAATAGGTGGTACTAGTTAACAGTATAAGTGTTGTGTTTTCACCAAGAATCACTCTGATCAGAATGTATTTTACATCAAGGCATCATCGACTGAAGACAATAAGCTCTTATTAAAGAGAGAGGACAACAGATAACCAAGTGTTGATTGTTGTACAAGTCCTCTTAGATTTGCCTTGTCTCAAGAGCCAAACACGATTTCATGAGAGGCTAACCTACGGGTGCAAGTAAGAAAATAAAGCAAAATGCAAAAGCAGAAGTAAACAAAAAGCAAAAAAAAGTAAGCTAATCAATCAAGCAAGAAAATGAAACCAAGTCAGAAAGCAAACAGACATGAAACCAGAAAGAAAAGCAAGAAGCAAAGACTACTCCTACTCCTATGTTAAACAATGCATGGGCCTACTAACGTGAAGTGATATTTCCAATGCAGCCACCGGCGCATTCAATGGACCATGTTGGCGAGGCAAGAAAAATATGCATGTAAACCAATGAACCATAAAGATTGATCAGTGAAGACCAACAACCTCTGAGTTCTAAAACATCCACAGAAAATAAAAGAGTGAATGCACAAGACAGACATTCTGCGGACTTATCATGGTGTTGTGACACACTACTTGCAGATGATAAGCATGCACACTCTCACGACTCTGACAAACATGCAAACATGAGAAAGAGAGACAGTGTACGCCTTGCAAGCGTGCTTGCTTTGTATGATTCCTCCAGTGCATAAGCGATGGGATCATGTGACTCGAGTGGAGGAAGCGAAATCTGTGTGTTTGGTTGATCTACAATGCGAAGCAGAGAGTGATGAGGAGCCTTGGGTGTTTCAAACATTTTCTGATCAGAAGTGGAACTAGCCTTAGGACAGCGAGGGCCTGACATAACCATCAGCCTAGGCTAAAGTGCCTCGACAATCTGCAGTGTTTCCACTCCGTCAATAGATAGATCATCAGAGATCAGTGGATTAGACAGATTAACAACGAGTGAATCAACATCGTGATCAAATGAATAAGTATAGAGATCACAACAACCATGATCAGAAAATTCCTGATGTTCGTCGGCCTCCTCATGATTTGATGAATTGTGCAAAGGGGTAGATGAGAAACAAGGATGTTCACCCTATGTGTTTTCAGAAATGACTAATGACAAATGGGACTGATTTTCAGAGGAAGATGCGTCCTCTCCACATTGTAATGACAAGCTAACATCGCATGTGTCCTGTGAACGATCGAAAGTAGAAACATCAGGAAATGAGTTTTTGTTGAGTTTGGGTAGCATTGGATGTGATCTAGCTCTGGAATTTTGTGGAGGGGCTAAAATACATGAGATCTCCATAACCCAGAAATTGTTTGGACAAACTCCACCCAGATGAGGAGTTATTAAAATAATTAATATTTTTAATGGGTTCCTAAGTCTAAACTTAGGAAAGTAAAAATATTAACGAGTATTAATAAGAATATGGGTGAGAGACTTCTAAGCGGCGAGGATCAAGTCTATTTTAATCTTAGCCGTTGATTAGGAACTTAAACTCTGTTGTTCATTCATCAACAGAAAATTATAAGAGGAGGCTTGAGGATCAGTTGGAGATACACTTGAGAGATCAGCCAGTTTGATTTTTCTCGGGCAAGATTTACTGAGAAAATCGAACAAGTGATTTGTTGCAGCTGAGGGGCGAGGATAGTTGAGGTTGGAGGATCTTCTCCAGGACCTTGAATACACAGTAGAGAGAGGCAAAGAGACGCCAAAGGAGGTAGCGCAAACCCAAGGAAAATGACGCAGGGCCAGGAAGGGCCCACGCATTTCCAACGCTGGGGTAGAGCCACCCTCCAGCCGAAATTTGAATTCAGCTGGGGAGCAGCAGGATCAACCAAGAAGGATGATGTCAGAGCTCCAAGAGGCAGAGGAGGCAGCACAGTGCTGACACAGTGTCCCAGTGTGCCCCATGTAGCTACAGTGAAGAGGCAGTACAGTTGTAGCCAGGGACAGCCAATCCATTTGCCAGAACAGAGAGATTTTTCCAGGTGAAGTGAGGTAATCTCACTTAGGTTTTTGCCAGTATATTTTTATCGTTGTAACTGGATTGCTGAGAGGGAATCCAGAGTTGTATTCAGAACTATTGCTTAATAATAGAAAACCCTCAGCTGCACCATTTTTCCCGCATTAGGTTTTTCCAGGGATGTTTTTCCAAAAATAACGACGTCCCTTATGTATTTGTCTCGTTCTATTTAAACTTTATGATCTATATGTATGTGTAGTCTACAATAGTGTTTTCAACGTTGTTTAATAATTAAACAACTTGTTGAATGTAAAAACAAGTAGGAGATGATAAACCAATGATTCAGTAGGATTTCTAATGTGTAGATTCAAAAAATTTCACATGGTATCAGAGCATTGCAGATCATAGGAGACTGAAGAAACCAGCTGGGAGATCCAGAGAATTTGTTGCAAAGAGGTAGTTGTCCTGAGAGACAGCGTTGTTCCAAAGCCAGAGACATAGAGGGAGAGTGGCGCGTTGCAGAAAACATGACGCAGAGGTTCACACAATGCCTACGTTAGCATTCTGAGCCAGGTGAGGGTGATGCAGTAGCTGGGAGGAGCCCACGCAGTAACTGTGTCAGATGTCTAGGCCAGGGGAGAAGCAGAGAGGAGAAGATCAGGCTAACACAGAGCCACATCATCTTTCCAGACTAGGAAGGAGTGACGCAGTGGCCAAGAGGAGTTGATCTAGCTCACACAGTGATTGCGCAGAGCCACATGAGCTCAGTTTCTTCAGTTGCCTCGGTTGGGGGAGCAGAGCAAATTTGATTGGAGGAGCTAGTGGGACGTTGTTTGTTAGTGCAGAAGAATGTCTATGGAGACAGAGCTCAGGTAGAGGGAATCATTGCCTTGACAAATTTCTAGCCAAAGAAATCTATATTCGGGTTGCAACAACAAAGGAGGATTGGAGAGGAGTGATTCGACATTTAGCCGGAGGATTTCCGTGAAGGAAATCAGGACTCAGAGGGAGTCTATAGGAGCTTGTTCCTTAGAGGGTTTCTTGCGTGAAATAAATCTAGATCCATGTCTTGTTGGATTACCAACAGGAGAAGGAGAAGAGAAGCTGTCCTATATTTGTTGAGCAGAGATGGCAGTTAATGGACTGAGGGATCATGACGGATTGGATGGAGCTTCCAATTTTTTCATCTAGAAGGCCAGGATCCTAACAGTCCTAGACAAAAATCGCATCAAGGATTATGCCTTGAAATTAGTTGTTGTTTCGATCGACCTTGATCCATTAAAGAAGTAGGAAGAGGCCCAGGCAAAGGCCAAGTGCATGATCCTAGATGGCGTAAGAGATCATGTAGTACCACATATTGCTGAGAAAGAAACAACATGGGAGATTTGGGAGACGTTGACAACCTTGTAACAGGGCACTTCCATCTAGTGGAAGATGCTATTAGAAAATCAGCTAAGACAGTACTAGATGCAAAAGGGAGAAGAGATCGATCCCTTCCTCCTCAGTTTGCAAGGGATTAGAGACCAGTTGACTTTCGTGGGGTCTACACCAGATCCTGAGTTCATGGTCAGGACTGCCCTGAATGCAGCCACCGAGGACTGGTATACATTTGTTCAAAGTATCCTGGGCAGAGCGACTCTCCCCAATTGGGAGGAGATGTGGGCAGCTCTTTGACAATAAGAGATCAGGAGATTGATGAAGGTGGGGGGTAGCGGCAAAGGAACCCGGGTCAAGAACGAGGAAGAGGAGGATGCAGCTCTCGCATCATCGGGATAGCAAGGGTAGCAAAAGCTGAAGAAGAAGGATATTTCCAAGGTCATACGCTTCAAGTGTGGGGAACTTGGACATTATGCCACTCAGTGCCCCCAGAAGAAGGGCAAGGAGGAAGCTTCTAAATCGAAGGCTACTACTGCGAAAGTTGACAGGGAAGGCGTGGATGACAATTGTGCCATGAGTGCTCATCCGCCTCTAGAGAAGAGGTGGGGCGACATGGAGTTGTAGTCGAGAGGACTACATGAACACGGGCAGGATCCTTGAGGTGCCCAAACTCTTGGATCACATATGGCTACGGGAGCCCTTAACAACAGTAGCAAAATGATGGGTGTCAGTTGGAGCGAAGTGTTATGGAGCGACAGTGGCAGAACTAGAGTTCGAAAGTATGAGGCAGCGTAGTGGATGTTGTAGTAGTGCAAGAGGCACAAAGCAGTTTGTAGCAGCGCTGTAGTGTAAGAGGTAGCTACAACAACACGAGGCATCCAGACTAACCAACATGTCAGTTTTTTGGTGTAGTTTCAATTACCTACTTCTCAGTAACTAAGTTGTCGTGCAGCAGTTAGCAGTGGCAGTGCTATGAGCAACATGATGCATCATTTTGAGAGTGGGTTGCAGTACAAATGTAGCAGTGATAGTGGCAGAGTCATGGGCATCATTACAGGATGCAGCAGTGCAGTGGATGAAGGGGAGCAGGCCAAGCATCAACAACACATAGGCCCAATGCAATGGATCAGTGTGATACTTCTGTTGAGAAGTGTTGCTAGAGCACTTTCCTCGCTAAGAGGGAGTGTTGAGTTTGGGTAGCATTGGATGTGCTCTAGCTTCAAAATTTTGTGAAGGGGCTAGAATACATGAGATCTCCAGAACCCAGAAATTGTATGGAGAAACTCCACCTGGATGACGAGTTATTAAAATAATTAATATTTTTAATGGGTTCCTAAGTCTAAAGTTGGGAAAATAAAAATATTAATGGGTATTAATAAGAATATGGATGAGAAACTTCTAAGTGACGAGGATCAAGTCAGTTTTAATCTTAGACGTTGATTAGGGACTTAATCTCAGTCGTTGATTCATCAACAGGAAAATTATAAGAGGAGGCTTGAGGGTCAGTTGGAGATACACTTGAGAGATCAGTCAATTCGATTTTTTTGGGGAGAGGTTTGCTGAGAAAATCGAACAAGTGATTTGTTGTAGCAAAGGGGCAGGGATAGTTGAGGTTAGAGGATCTTCTCCAGGACCTTGAATACACAGCAAAGAGAGGCAAAGAGACGCCAGAGGAGAAAGCACAAACCCAGGGAGACTAACGGTGGGCCAAGAAGAGCCCACACATTTCCACTGCTAAGGTAGAGCCACCCTCCAGCAAAAATCCGAATTCAGCCGGGGAGGAGCAGGATCAGACAAGAAGGCTAACGTCAAAGCTCTAGGAGGCGCAGTGCTGATGCAGTGTCCCAATGTGCTCCACGTGGGCCCACATAGCTACTGTGAAGGGGCAACGCAATTATAGTCGGGGACAACCAGTCCAGCTGCCGAAACGAACAGATTTTGTCGGGTGAAGTGAGGTAATCTCACTTAGGTTTCTGCTCGTATATTTTTATCTCTGTAACTGGATTGCTGAGAGGGCATCCAGAGTTGTATTCAAAACTACTGCTTAATAATATAAAACCCTCAGAGCTGCTGCATTGGTTTTCCTGCATTGGGCTTTTTCAGGGACGTAACGGTGTCCCTTATGTGTTTGTTTTGTTCTATTTTCAGTTCATGATATGTATCTATGTGTAGTCCACAATAGTGTTTTTGTTGTTGTTTAATAATTAAATAACTTGTTGAATGTAAAAACAATTAGGAGATAATAAACCAGTGATTGCATTAGGGTTTTGGATGTGTAGATTCAGAAATTTTCACAGTTTCCACAGGGAGAATCCAAAGTGGCAGAATCACAAGGGATGTCAGGATAGAGCGAATGAGGCATGGATGGAAGGGAGTCATCCTTCACCACCAATTCTTCTGTACATTCCCGCACACACTCATCATGAATGATAGCGCAGGTTGGCTACACAACACGAACTCTGTCAACAACTTGATCCTCGTGAACACAAGGTGTGGAGTCCGGAACGGGAGAACACAAGACAGTACAATCTAGAGGATCAACAGAACGCAGGGACGGAGGTTGGGGTAACAAGTCCATATCACAACCAACAGGCTTGCAAGCCAAATCTGCGCAGATATCCAGAGCAGGTGGGGTAGGAGGATGTGACAATTCAATAGATGTGCACTTACATTCTCCCATCTTGTACTGTGGAGCTGGAGTTGTTTGATGAGAAGAGGACGGACAATCACTTATAACAATGGCATTGTCCGTCTTGGATTTAACACCTCTAACACCAAAGTCTGTTGGTACGTATTTGAATGATTCTAAGAATTGCAGATTTTCGGATATGTAAAGAAGATACCCAAATCTTCCATCGAGAAATTCCCTTGACTCCTTAAACCCCAAGCATACCTCCTCTAAGAACTGCGCAGTCCCTAGCTGCTACTGTTGAACCTCTCCAAAAATTCGCACTCTCCCACTGCTGGAATGAACTGGAATAGATAGAACTCCCTCCTTGGGCTGGCACTCAAAGTCCACCGAAGCAAGGGTTGAAATTTCTTCTCGGAAACACTCGTGTGCTAAACAACACTTGCAGACTTGGCTTCAGCTCAAGCGTGTTATGTCAAGGAAAATTTTTCTCTAAGATGAATGAATAACAAAATGAGTGCCTTTCCTTCCTTTTGTCAAAATGCCTCCAACGTGCTAATGTGGGCCCAACTCGATTTACTCCCACCAAATTTCCTCCAATGCATGTGTACTTCCCATGTGGGCCGCAATTCTCCATGGGTGGCCCCCACGCTCCACTAGTGGCTCGATATTTCCCTTCCATCCATAATGTTTGGGGTCTTTATTTAATCAAAAATCAATGTCGGGCCTCTAGACCCACCTTTCCTATGTGAAAACATGAATAAGAAAAAATTGGCCAAAATTGATATTTCACTTAGCAATAATGCTGAGTGGTAATATCAAAGTCCTTCAAGCCAAGACAGTGCTTGTCCTCAAGCAACTTTAAAGAAGGATTTCGAAGTATCTACTCCCCTTCCCAAGTGGCATCCTCATCTGGTAGGCTCCTCCATCTGATCAAAAATGCCTTAATGATCCTATTCCTCAAATGCCTCTCCCAAGTGTCCAGAATAGCCTCCGACTCTAGAACTAAGTGCCCCTCATCATCCATAGGTGGTAGCTCCGTAGCTGCGATCACCTACTGCCCTAACACCTTTTTTAGGCAAGACACATGAAAAATGTTGTATACTGAACTTCCCAGGGGTAGCCCAGCTCATATGCTACCTCACCAACTCTGCAAGTGACTCAGTATGGCCCATAAAAATGAGGTTTGAGCTTCTCATCCCCCTTCTGCTTGAGTGATGTCTGCCTATACTGTTGAAGCCTTAAGAAGACCAAATACCCTACCTCAAACTGTCTCTCAACTATGCCCCTGTCTGCAGAAAGTTTTTGTTGGTTCTATGTTCTCTGCATTTTCTCTTTGGGAGCCCGCAAAATGTCTTAGCTCTCTTGTATCCAATCCTTGGCCCTAGGGGCCTTTCTATCTCCAAACATCATGTCAGTAAAAGACAATGCATCGTAACCATATAGAGCTCGAAATGGAGACATACCTATGGACATGTGGTATGTGGTGTTGTAGCAGTACTCTCCCAAGTGTAAGCACTGTATCCATGCTCGTTGATGGCCTGTCACATAGTTACACGAGTAACCCTATAGCCATTTGTTAAATATCTTTGTCTTCCCATCTTTCTAGGGGTGATAACTAGTGCTCGAAATGAGCTCAGTGCCCACCAGTCGGAATAACTCCTGCCAAACCCCCCCCCATGAACCTCCTATCCTGGTCATTGAAAATGGTCTTTAGAAGACCATGTAGCTAAAACACCTCCCTGAAAAACAATTAGGCCACCTGCGAGGCGAAGTACCGAGCTGAGATGGCAAAGAAATGTGCAAACTTCATCAACCGGTCCACCACCACACAAATCCAGTCCTTGCCCTGTACTGTGGGCAACCCAGTAATGAATTCCATTGACACACTCTCCCATTTCCCCTGAGGGATAGGAAGATGTTGTAGCAACCCTACAGGGTGTGATTCCCACCCTTGTTCCTCTAGCATGGGTCACACTCACTGACATGCCTAAGAACATCCTCCTTAAGGTCCTTCCATGCAAAATGCTCTCTGATGGCCCTATACGTCTTTTTGAACCGCTTTTGTCTTGCTAGTGGTGAGTCATAGCCAACCTGTAAAATATTCTCCCTCAATTGGGAGTTGGGCACCAAGTAAATTTGAACTCTGAAGTAAATCACCTCGATCATCACCTTTTACTGGTCATCTTCCACTGCCCCATCAAGGGCCTCATGCGCAAATTGGTCCTTGGAATACTCCCCTAGTAACTACACCCTTCAATCTAGGGAAATGCTCATCAGTGAAAGGGTAGTCAGTCTCCTGGACAATACATCCACCACCACGTTATGCTTCCCTTTGATATACTCAATGTCAAAGTCGTATGCTTGGAGCCTGCTCACCCACTTTTTCCGCCTCTCCTGCAACTACTTTTTCTCTAAGATAAATTTGAGGTTGTTGTCGTCTGTCTTAACCGTTAACCTGTTCCCCACAAAGTATTGTTTGAACTTGGCTAGCACATGCATGATGGCTAGCATCTCCGTGTCATAGATGGAGTATAGCCTCTCGAGGGGCAGTAGTTTTCGACTCTTGAAACCTATGGGGTTGCCTCCCTGCATCAAAACTGCACCTAAACCCTATTTGGATGCATCACACTACAACACAAAGGGTTCGGTGAAATTTGGAAGTGCCAATACAGGACTACAACTCATGACCTATTCGAGGCGATCAAAAGCCTCCTACACTATAGTTGTCCACTCAAAGGCCCCCTTCTTCGTCAAATTGGTGAGGGGAGCTGCCAACTGAGAGAAGCCCTTTACGAACTTCCTATAATAAGTGTAGATGCCCACAAATCCCTCAACTCTATCACATTCCGGGGCTCTGGCCAATCCTAGATGGCCCTGATCTTCTCCTCATGGACCCTCACACTGTCCTCCCCAATGATATGACCTAGGTAGAGCATCTTTGTCAAACCAAACTCGCATTTAGAAAATGTCATGTACAACTCTTGCTCCTCTAAAATACACAACATTGTCTCTAAGTGTTGCAAGTGCTCCTCCCATGTCTGGCTATAAATCAATATATCATCAAAGAACACCAACATGAAATTTTGCAGTTGTCCACGAAACACATGGTTCATGCAGGATTGAAAAGTGGCTAGAGTGTTGGTTAGACCGAAAGGCATAAACAGGAACTCAAAGTGCCTGTAATGGCACCTGAAAGCGATCTTAGGGACATCCTAGTCCATCATCCTGATCTAGTGCTATCCTAAATGTAAATCAATCTTGGTGAAGAACTTTGCCCCACTCAGCTCATCCATTTTCTCATCTATGCGTGGGATGGGGTAACGGTTGTTCATGGTCTTTTTGTTAAGGGCCCTGTAGTCAATGCACATACATAGGGACCCATCCTTCTTCTTCACCAAAACAATTGATGAAGCAAAAGGGTTGGAGCTAGGCCTGATGTGTCCAAGTATCAACAGCTCACGAATATCTCTCTCTATCTCATTCCGATATGCCTTGGGATGTCGGTAAGGGGCAGTAATCACAGCCTGTACCCCTAGCTCCAGCTCAGTGGTATGCTCAAACCCCGATCAAGTGGCTGACCCAGTGGTATGTCTCCAAAGCCTACTGGGTACCTATCCAAAATGGCCTGTATATCTGGGTGTGGTGGCTTGGGCTGACCCCTAGCGTCTGAAACCCTCAACTACACATCCCAATCAATGTCCCCATGTCTTAGATCAACCTCCATCCTATGGGACGAAACAGTTTGTGGAGGGTAAGAGCGCATACCCCGTAGCAAAAATGGTTTGCCATTTGGCCTTGTGAACTCCATATCCAACTTCCTCCAATCAATAGTGACTCTGCCAAGCGAGTAGAGGCACTGGACACCCATCATCACATTGGTGTCTAGCACATCCAACACGAAGAAGTGATTTGTCACTAAGTAGTTCCCCATGGTCACTGTCAAATTTGGAACATAGTGTGTGCACTGCATGGTTCTGTACCCTAGTACCAAAACCAAAAAATGCTCAAACTCCTCAGTTATGACACCCCTCCTCTGAACCATCTAGGCATCAATAAAATTGTGGGTATCCCCATTGTCCACTAAAATTGAGACACGCTACCCCTGCACAGTGCCCTTGATCCTCAAAGTCAAAAACCTGGGTACCCCACATAGAGATGCAAGACGCCTCTTAATGGAGCGAAAGGAGCTCCCCCTAGTGGGGGTGGTGGTGGTGGCCCCCTCTATTCCCACATTGCGTTGTCATATCCAACCACCTCCAAATATACATCATTCAACAAATCACTATCAGAGAAAACCTCAATGTGGTGGGCCTTTCCTGCTGTGCATCTATGGCCTGGAGCCCATGGTTCTTGATAGGTAAAACACAACTTCCTCCTTTGGAGGTCTCTCCGGATCTCCTCATCCAACTATCCACACCCCTGGTTGGCTCTCGGTGGTGGATATCTAGTGTCTCTTCCCCTCTATTAGAAGCCTAGTCTAGGTGGTAGTGGTGCTCTAACCCTCAGTAGGGCATCTTGCAAATAGTCCTGCAAAGTAGTGGGTCTGTTGGACTTTACCAGTGGCTCTACTAGCCCCTCTATAAACATGAAGACCCTCCTAGACTTTAATAGATCAAGTACCATCACGACAGCCTCAGAAACTCGGAAATGTAAGCCTCAGTGTGCCCGGTCTGCTTGAGCCTTGTCAGCTCTCGAGAGTGCTCCTCCAAATCCTTCCTCTCAAAACACTCCAACACTCTCTTAGTGAAGTCCTCATAGGCTGTCACCCTAACATGTCCCATTGTGGTTATCCCATGGAACCACCAATCATGGGATTCACCCTCTAAATGTAGTTTGGCAATTTTTATTGCCTCCCCCTCTATCATCTGGTTTATATAGAAGTAAACATCTAGATTCTCTACCCATGCTCTGGCTGAGCTCTTAGAAGAGCCGTAAAAAGTTGGGATAAATAACCTACCCACAGTACGCTGCAAATTTGTCCCTTGTGTGTAGTTTACCCAACTCTGTCCCTTGGGCCCATTATTTCCCTTCAGCTGACAAAGGTCCCTGAATGTGATAGCTTCCCTGAATTCGGGTCCATAGGACTTGTAATCTAAGAAGTATTCCCCCATAGGAAACTCCTCCTGCCCTTGCATCCCACTAGCTCCAAATGTCAAGAACATGGGAATAGTGGATCTAGGTGGTGTGTTGGGAATAAGAGGCATGTTGGCATTAAGGGATGTGTGGTTATGCGAAGTACCAGAGCCTTCACCCAGCTAGAATTCCCCTTGAATTCCCATACCCTTGTTGTTGCCACAATTATGCTGCCTTAGTTCCTCAATACCCTTAGACAAGTCCTGTATTGCCTTCAACAAATTATGAGTAAACTCCTCCTCCTTACTTTTTCTACCTCTCTCATTCCCTTCCATGTTTTTTTCCACAACCTCTATTTCAGTTATCAAGGGATCTGGAGTAATCTACAACTACCTTTCTCTACTCCTGTACCTTTCTCTTCGGTAAGTCATGTTTTGCCTATCGTATGGTATCATAGACTTCGTTGCTCCGACAAACTAAGGCAAGTCTATGATCTCTGATACCACTGTAATATTCCCAGGGATTTTTTACAGTAAATAACAAAGCATATATAGACAAAAAAACCATGAAAATAAAACACATAAATCAGTCCATGAATTTGCACCAAAAACTGTGTTGTTGAGCCATTTTATTATAACATCAAGAGGGTACAATGTGGTGCTAGAAAGTGTGCACTTGGGCTTGCTCAAGGCAAGTTAGCAATGCCCAAGTGAATAATGAGAAATCCCCCTCAAGTGTGTTGCTGCTCTCTCCTGGCCCTACGCTAAACTGCCAAGAAAATATGTTGTTGATTGTGAAGAACTACAACTAGGGCGTTCTTCAATGTTCAAACATTTCCGGGAAATTAACCCCGAACTCTCAACCAAATACCGAGAATAACCCACAAAGGAATTGGCAGATGGTTGACCTTGGAATGTCGGGCCTCTTTTCCCTCTATGGCTCTACTGCTGGGTAATTCGATCCACCTATAAATTTTGCTGCAAAAGCCCTAAAATTGGTTGCAATCTCCAAACAAATGCTCTCCTGGGCTCCTCCTCAAATCTTAGCCCCAAGCTCCCTTGACTCCTAAACCCCCAAGCATACCTCCTCCAAGAACTGCGTAGTCCCTTGGTGGTGTTGCTAAACCTATCCAAAAACTCGCACTCCCCCACTGCTGGAATGAACTAGAATAGATGGAACTCCCTCCTTTGGCTAGCACTCGAAGTCTACTGAAGCAAGGGTTGAGATTAGTTTTGCACAAAACGTCCCCCCCTTGAATCAAAACCCCGATCCATGATCCGTACAGATGCGTGGGGGAAGCGTCATATGAAGCGTATTTTGGAAAAACCGAAACGCATTTTGCGCTGGTAAACACGCTTCCTGGAATTTTCAAAAGCGTGTGACCAAAACGCATTTCAATTTTTCCGAAATGCACTTCGTACAGTGCTTCGACCGTAGAAAGCGTGTTGCTTCGAAGCATGAAGCATACGGATCGAGAGCGATTCCATACAACGTCTGCAGTTTATAATTTTTTTTTTTGTTAACTAGTGGTTTTTTTTGTACGAATTTTTTGAGCGATTCCAGGATGATGATGATCAAGTTGAGATGCCACCCCCATGTGGTCCCTTGGTTCCTGGGTTCCATGGTTCAGCACCAACAGTAGGGGGTTCGTCTTCATCAGTTTCAGTGCCACAACTTCCACAGACACCATCTTCTTCATTGCCACCACATGGAGGCCCGCCGCCACATTCTCTTTGTGGTGGAAGGAGGAGAGATTAGTAGATATATTCACAATTTACTACTTTTGTCATAGATTAATCATTAGACTTGTAGGCTTGTGAATTTGAACCTTTTTGTCTTGGCGGTGACCAAGTGACCTATTTTGTAAACATTATTATTTGAATTTTGGGCATGACAAATGTTGACAGTTGCTCACTTGCTAGATAAAGCATAATATGCTCTATGTTTTATGTTTTATAATATGCTTAAATGTTTTATGTTATCTAATATGCTTAAAAATTTGATGTATGTTTGTAATTGCAAGAATATAGATGGTTGATGCTCGAATAATTAATCATTGATGTACATACTAGTAACTACAGTGGAATCATGGATGCCATATCTATCTTGATTTATGCAAAAATATGCATGTTTTCATGTCTTCTACAACTAATTTGGTATTTGGGATGTTTGTTTTGAATATAAATGCAAATATATATATATATATAGCAAACGCTTCGCTTCCTAAATTTTTGGAAAATGATGCTTCTACATCCCCTCTTCCAAAAAACGTCCCCGTTTCGTCCCCTCTTCGTGCAACATTGATTGAGATTTCCACATGGAAACACTCGTGTGCTAAACAACACTTGTAGACTTGGCTTCAGCTCAGGCATGCTATGTCAAAGACAATTTTTCTCAAAGATGAATGAATTCCAAAATGAGTGCCTTTCCTTCCTTCTATTAAAATGCCTCCAATGTGCTCATGTGGAACCTACTCAATTTCCTCCCATCGAATTTCCTCCAATGCATGCGTACTTCCCATGTAGGCCACAATTCTCCATGGGTGGCCCCCACGCTCCACTAGTGGCTCGATATTTCCCTACCATCCCTAATGTTTGGGGGCCTGCTTTAATAAAAAATCGATGTGGGGCCTCTAAACCCACATTTCCTAAGTTCAAACATGAATTAAGACAAAATTGGCCAAAATTGATATTTCACTTAGAGATAATGCTAAGTGGGAATATCACATCAAAGCCCTTGTCAGGAGGTATCCATGGTGGAATATTTCAAAATACCTTCTAAGTTTATTCAACAATGACTAAATATTTGTGTGATAAAGTCGACTACTATCTAAAGGTCTCTTTGATGTAACCAAACACTATGTTGCCCAAGATATGTCACCATACCAAAATGTACTCTCCATCCATTTTGATCTAACAATTTTAGGGGCACCATTGGTCATTCCCCTTGAAATCAATTTCTTTCTATTCGTTGTAGTGAACTCCATCTCCATTTTCTGATTGTCCTTCTTGTGCCTCCCCATAGATATAAACCACTGAACACCCAATACGAGATTGGTGTGTGAAATTTCCTTAATTGCAGCAACCAAAAAATTATCTTCTAGTGTCCCTACTGAAAGGATGAGGATGGGTCTGGCCTGTCACCCTCCTCAACTGGGTCAACCTCTCATCATTCCAATGAATTCCACCCCAAAATTCCTACATACTAAATTTCCCTTGAGCCATGGGTTTGTCTACGGTTTCACCAATCATTGTACCTACCTACCCAAATCTTCCATTATATTACTGGTTACCCACAGTTGGGCCAATATCATGCTCTGATACCACTTTAATGTTCCAAATTGAATTTTATAGCTAATAACAGACACATGAAGTAGGCTACAACAAATAAAATCACAAATATGCATGCACCATCAAAACATCAAGAAACTAGGAAAATAAGTTGAGCCATTTTATTAAATTATGAGTTGTAAGGAGTACATATAGCAAGGAACAAGTGAACCTAGGCTTGCATAAGCAAGCTGGAGCAACCCAGGTGGAAGAAATGACCCCCAAGAGTTACGAAACTTCAGCCCGATATCCTTCTGCGCAGACCCAGAAATTGGTAACTACTGCTGCATTGGAAATGCTAAGAATGGCCCTTTGTAGTGTCTGAAATTGCTTGAAAATGTAGTTGTAGCATCTTCCAAAAATACTCAACCAAACCTAGAATGGAACCTGTGCCAAACCAACCACCCGAAAAACCCACAAAATGGTACAATTACCGGCTGAATAATAAAGCTTATTGTTCAACAAAAAGGGGATTTATGGTTTGAATACTGCCCAGAAAATTCTTCAAATTTAACCCCGGAATCCTCTCAACAAACCCACAAAAACCCGAAAAAGGTTTTGGCTAATTCTGACACTCCTAGAATGCCCTCATTTGGCACTATGCCCTTTTGAACAAGACTGTGTCCCCTAGTGATGTAATATGTTGAAATCCTCCTTATTTCTCCTCAATCTGCGATAAGAGTGATAAAGGAAATTTTCTCGTATGTAGGGGAGAGGTTTCACATCAAGTCCCAACACAAGATAGCTGAACCCAACTGCACAAAAGCGTTGTCCAATGGCCCCCTGCATAGGCCCTAGGAAGATAAATTCGTTCCCCTCAATAGTAGTCACCTCTAGCTCCAAAAACTTCCACTATGTCTAGACTTCCCCTAGAGCAACTTCACTAATTTTCTCCCAACAAAACACCCTCGAAAGTTCGCTGAAATGAGTGGTATGATTTCTCTACTACGTCCTCCCTGGAATACGAATTGGCTGAAGGAATCTGCTACAATGTGCTAAAATATTCTACAAACCTTCTCACCAAATTAGCAATAGCTTGCCTCCCTAGGGTAGCACTCGAAGTCCACCGAAAAAAGGGTGAGTTCTCCCATTGGAGAACTTTGTGCTAAACAGCACTTGTGACCCAGCTAAACAGCTTGAGCAACAAAGGAAATAGATGAGCAAAGAAAAGGCCCCAATAGATTCTATGCTCCTTCTATTTATAATTTTTTCCTTTCCTCCTCATGCGGGTCCCTCCATCCAATATTTCGACCTCCTTCCCTCAACAATTTGATTTTCTCTACAAGTGGTGTGTATCCATTATGGGTGTGGAACCCACATTCCACTAGGAAAATAATTTCCTATTTCTCCTATGTCCCATATGCCAAAAGTGTCTCCAATGCTCAAGTTACAAAATTGTGTTATCCTTAGCACCTCCCCAATAAACTGCATTAACTCCCTCAAATGAGAAATCAAAATTGGGCCTATTACACATAGATTGAGTAATAACCTGCACCAACTCTTGCTGCCTTCTTTCCAAATCATTTAAGGCATTGATAATGTGTCCAAGTTCTTGTTCATTTTTGTCACCCATTTCTTCTTCTCCCTCTGATTTTGAATGAGGGAGGTATTTTTCCTTTCTTTGTCTCCTATAAATGATATATCCCCTATTCTTCGGTCTCATCAAAGTGGCATATACTCACAGGTTGGCAGGAAAACTAGCTCTAATACAACTATAATATCCTACTTGCAATACTGATTTAACTTGTAAAATTTTCAAATTTTACTTCAAGTGTTTAGACAAGCACTTTGCAAGAAATTATTCATTCAAACACTTTGCATGCAAATAATTGGATGCATTACAAAGTAAAATTAAGAAACAACTGCTAACCAATTTTATGCAATAAATCCAACAAATAGACACCAAATTCTTCATCCAAATTTTATTAAACCAAATCCAGAGTTTACATGCAAAAATTAGTAATTTATGGAACCTAGAATATGCCTTAGCAACTGGCAAGATTTGGATGAGATAAAAAGTATGGTCTTCAAAAACTATAGTTGTGATCTCCTCAATCAATTCGATCCTCCAAGAGAGAATTTGAACTTCGAATATCAACTCAACTTCCTTGAAGAATTAAGCTTTCAAAAGGAACGTTTCCTCCTAATTTCTCATTCCCATCATCACTTGTCGACTATTTCTACCTCCTTGGAGGATTTCGACCTTGCTATTGTACCCTTATATTCTTGTGGAGATGTGAAATTTGTGGATACTTTTCCTATTGGAGACTAGCTCTTATTTTGGAGACATCACTGGGATACTCAATGATTTGGTCATGCACATCTTTTGAGTGCCTTTATTGTTGACTATCTTTTAATGGTTATGTATGCAATACATTTTTCTAGGGATTCTATGTTCTTGTTAAATTGCATATCTTTCTATGGAATTTTGGTGAAGTATTATATGTTTTAAATAGAGAATGTATGGCATCCCTTGAGGACCTCTAAGTTAGATTTCCTCTTGATTTCGTCCCCTCATAAAGTGGTAGCTGAGGTTTTGAAAACTAGGGTTTATCTTCCCCTTACTCCCTTCTAGGGTTTGATATCTCCATAGTAGGTTTCCCTTAGAATCAATCACCTAAGAAACAAGCACTATCTTCCACATAGGTGATAAAATATCACAAAATATTCTTCTCAAATTTTATTTAGCTCTCCTCTTTGATTTTCGGCCCTTCAAGACAAGCCGCTAGGCCAGGCCATAGTGTTGAATTCAAATAAGGGGATGATGTTAGCCTATTGTCAGGTGCTTCATGTGGATTGAGTCTCATTGAATTAAAATCTAGCCTTTTTCATTGTCAAATTTTCCTCCTTAGGGCCAATGTCACATGCCCTAGCTAATTTTTCCCTAGAAAAACCCTAATCTAGCACCAAGGCTTCGAGTTAGGGCTTGTTTAAGGCTTGTGGCTCCTGTTTTTTATCATATCAATTTTTTATAATCCTTTTCTTGGTCTTAAGTGACTTTGTAAGCCATTATCATTACTTATCTCTTAAATCCTAAGCCATAGATACCTTTGATAGGCTTATTAAAGTGCATGCTATTACTTTTCCTACTGGATTGTGACTTGTCCTTAGTTTGAGTGCCCTTCTTGAGCTTATCCCATCTTTCACCTTTGAACCTTTTCCTTAAAATTCATATTAGGTGACTAATACCGAGAATCCTCCCTTGTGTTAAAAATCCACTAAATAAAAATAGGTGGTGTGTTGTGGTGACAGTAGGCCTCCACCTCAAGTGTTGTCCCTTGGTCTAATTCTTGTCTTGTGAGACCTCTCACAAGACTTGCTAGATTTTTAGGCAATAGTCTTGATGACAACATTCAACATTCCCCATATATAGTAGTCAGAAAATTCCTCTTACATCATTCTTAACTCACTCATTTTACGATATTGGCATTTGACACACATGAGATACATTTGTCCATTGCTTCATATTAAGCATTTATGATAAATGTTTTAGACAACAAAATGGATAACGCCATAGGAGAAAACTTTCTCCTCTTCTCCACAGCCAATCAATCAACCATGTAGCCAACAACCCCTTACAACCACCACTAGTTGATGATTTGCCATTTATCTCCACCACTTGCATCAACCATTTCCTTCTCACCTATCTAGCATGATGTAACAACCTTGGTGAAAATTCCATGTAATAAAAGTAAATAAAAGGAAAAATAATAACCATGGATGATGGGACACTTATTCCAAGCTGAATGTTGGGCAAAATCCTGGTGATTGGCATCACTTGTAATTGTTTATGGCTAAGGAAATGGCTAAGGCTTTGGAAATGCAAAATGGCATTTTGGCACATTTATTCATGAAAATAATGGAAATTAGGAGGAAAAGGAGGTGAAAGATCACAGGTTGCATGTGAGGAGGAAAATGAAGGAACATAAGGGAAAATGGTGAAAATAGAGGCCTCATCCATAAAAAGGCTTTTGAGGATCAGTTGGTAACTTTTTTTCGGTTTAGTTTTAGAGCTCTCTCATTATCATTTCTCTCTCTCATACTCTTGGAGACTTGGATTTTTCTTCAATCACTCTTTGTGGGTGTGGGATACTTGGATTCTTGGAACAAGAAGGCAAAGGAAGAGCAGGAAAGCACAAGGCGGCATCGGGTTCAACAGCTACATCAGATTATCTTATAGGTATTGAGTTTCATGTATTTTTCCTTCACTATTTTTGGCATGCATGGCACATGCATGTGGTTTCTTGGTTGTGATCTGTCAGTGGTGTGGAGGATTGCCTAGATTGATAGTGGATTGCCTAGCCTTTCCATTTCCTGGATAGCCACGGTGATTGTGAGTTTACTTTAATTGTTTGTTTTTGGTTGGTTCTCACGTTCCTTAGCTTGGGTTGAGTTATTAGTTCCTGAAAGCACTAGTTGGACAAATGCTCTAGAAGCCCTGTAACAGCTTGGGTTGAGTTACTAGTCCTTGAAGCCTTGGTTGGAAAAATGCTCTGGAATCCTTTGGTGGGTTGAGTTACTAATCTTGGAAGCCTTGGTTGGACAAACACTATGGAAGCCCGACAACAGCTGTGGGTTGAGTTACTAGTCCTGGAAGCCTTGGTTGGAACAAACGTTGTGGAAGCCCTGGAAGGATTGGGTGGAGACCAATCTGACGATGGTTTTGTGATGTCTGACCATGAGGTGGAATCATTGTTTGATGGGTTGAGGTGGATGGCCTCTAGAAGCCCTAGATGAGTTTTGATCGATGTGTTCTATGAGATCCCATATTCATGCTTGGAATATGGCACAGGGGTGAATGGTTGAAGAAAGATTTGGCTCAGCCATTCTATGGTCAGGTGGAATGTGGAAGTCCCATCCCGGGTTTGAATTTTGCATCATTATGAAAGACTATTTCTCCTTATATTTCTGTGAGCATTTTGATGGTTTATATGTGGTTATATGGTTGTACTTTCATGAGTATTTTTGCTGCTATTATGTTGGTTATGTATCTGTTTTATGACATCAGTCATATGTGGCTCTCATCATGTTTTTACTTGTACTTGAATGATCAATGTATCTATGACCTAATGGATATAATGGCAGTTGATGTGTTGAGGCATCAATGGTTCTTAGTGATCCTCAGCTAAGTATGAGACCCCTATGCTTAGAATTGTGAATTAAACCTGTAGATTACACATTTGCAATATGTTTGACGAAATGTCTCTCATGGATACGAGGAGTCTAGTCGAGGTCTTGAACAAGTATTTGCTTTAGCACTATCATTTCCATGTTATTTTACTAATTTGCAAAGATGGTTCAATTTTGGGCAATGACCTGGGCTTTGGGCCTGAAACAGTGGCTCAAATCCCAAAGTCGTTGGCATAGCACTGACAATTTGGGTCTCCGGTCGCTAGTAGACAAGCCTGTGGGAGCGATTTTGGGTTTCTAGTCACCCTCATGCCTATACCATGGGAGAAATTTAGCCTCAAGTTGTCGAAAAATTCAGTGGGACCCCAAGGCAAGTTGTCTAAGATATTGGATTGGTTCTTGAGGGTCCTGTAGTTTATGATTGATGTTTATATGGTGTGTTTATGTGGGTTCCAACTCCTTAATGTGACTTAAGAGGGCGAATCATATCATAGTTGCCTCTGGCCGCATGTTTACCCCAGCTGACTGGTTGCTTGGGTAGATGTGGGAGGAGGGTGTTACACATGAGCACATGGATGAAGGTGGATTCCACTCAAAAAGGTACTTTGGCCATTTTGCAATCAAGTGCTTATGCTGGCTTTTTCTTGGGCATTTGATATGGATTATGGAGTGATCTGGAAGAACATGGGCTTTGACCTTGATTTGTCTCTCTCACCTTAAATGGGGTGTTAATTTTTTATCCTAGTCCACTGGAACCTCTTTTAATTACCTAATAGGTATCAAAGGAGCACTACTTAGGAAGCCCTAATTGAGATAGCATAGTTCCATCTATCTTTATGTCATACTTGACAATTTCTGTTTCACATTATTAGCCTTTATCTCACCTGCATTCTTTGTGTTAATCCTGTCATGATTTCTTTGGGATTTTCCACCCATATGTCCACATACTTAGGTATGGTCGAGAAACTTTTCTTTGGGAGGTTGATGCAGCTAAATAAATAGAAAGAGAATATCATGGCATAGAAAAATTAAAAGAAAGAATATCAAAATGCAAAATATGATCAAGGACATAAAAATTAGCACGTGGGCAAAATCCTATCATGATCTCTACCTCACTCACTATGGCCATCACCCGGTTCCTAAGAACTTGTCACTCCTCTACATCAAAAGGAGGAACCCTTGCATGTCCCAACCCCAATGATTAATGAATTGACTAATCATTAAGGGGCAATATAACTGCTATATTATTCAAAGCAAGCTCTAACGCTTGAAGTATGAGCAATAATACAAAGAAAAAATCAAGAAGTAAAAGTCACACAAGTGGGGTGGAAAAACAAAGGCTGAGTTGGTAACTCATGCATCCACGAATGCTCCCTCCACACATCTATACACTTATAATTTGGATAGCCCCATCAATTGGTCCCTTTAACCATGGCACTTTGCCATGAAGTATTATCCCTTCCATTACCATCATTATCATTCAATGACACCTATCAATTTGGAATGACAAAATGTTGCTTCCCCTTAGGAGTTGGAAACACCTAACAGGGTTGTCCTTTAGCAACTCCTAGGGAGAAAACACCATTGCAAGTTCAAGGCCCTAATTTTGGAACGAGATCCCTATCTGAAGTATTAAATAGCCCATGACTTCAAGTTTGTCTCACTTAGATACAATGATGATCTTTGTCTCTAATGAATGGTTGCTTTCACTAGAATATGTATTGTGATTGTTAGGTGCTTCAACAGGCAGTGTCTTGGTCACCTTCTCCATAGAAACCCAAGCCATTAGAGAAATGTAATAGCACAAACAAGTGAAGTGTTGCAACTTTGTGGCCTCCTAATAGTGACAACATATGGCACATCTTCTAAGGCCCCTTCTGCACCCAGGGCATTAGATGATTTTGCACTAAATTTGATGATTCTTTAGGATGACACAACTAGACCTAGCATGCCCCTAGGTCGTCCTTAGCACCAATTAATGAATGGAAGTTGATTCAAGACCTAGATGAGGCTGGTATCACCTTCAAAGACTAGGGAGGGCAAGTGGCACCTGAGAAGCCGTTAACATTGGAGAAAAAAAGCCCAATTTGAGTAGTTGGAGACTCTTGGAGACCACTTTATGGTTCCCTAGCTCTATTTCGGGACCACATAGGAGCCATTGAGGTGAATTTGAGGGCCAACACTCAAATATTGATTTTTACATGCTTTTACATCATCTTGGACACCTCATATCACTTGGAAAATGCCATTTTGAGCTCAAGTCTAACATGACATCAACCCTAAAGAGATAGCAGCTCACACATGTGGGCTAATTGGGGTATTTATTGTTTAAGCTAGTGAGTTGGCTTGTAACGCAAGGTAGTGTTGTAGTTAAACTTGTTTCGTAATATCCCCAGTTTTGGTTTCCCTTATGATGCGATTTGGATGGATTTCTAGGGTTTGTATTAGCCAGGTCACAGGAGTGAGATTCAAGGCTTCTTGGAAGGGGGAGTGGAAGCAGAGGCGGGGAGCAACAATTTTCAGAAGCTTCCGGCTTGGGAGTGAATCAAGAGCTAATTTTATATGATATATATTTTTATATATTTTGATGCATATATATATATATATATATATATCAACAAAAGCATGTAGAATGATGAATTCGTTATAAAAAGCATAAAAACATGGATTAAAACATATAACATCAATCATCTAGTAGACATGGGATCAACAACATGGAATGTGAGATACATAAACATCATCAGGCTCAGAGTCTAAGGACGACTCAGTTTCCTCTACAACCTCAGTAGTAGTAGTAGTAGTAGTAGTAGTAGTAGCAACAAAACTGTAAATGAAAACTAAAAATCACTAATCAAAACTCATCATTGATTCATTAATAGCACTAGTAGGAATGGGATCACAAACAAGAGTTACATAAACATCATCTAGCTCAAAGTATTCAGACTTTGATTACTCAACCTTATAGTACGGTAGAAATTGAAAACGTTTAACATGCATAACCAATGCTTTTGGTTTGAGTGAAGGGTCCTTCTCCTAAACCTTATAATATGGTAGAAAAAACTTAGCATGCCTAACCAATTATTTTCCTTTGAGTGAAGGGTTCATTTTAGTTAAGTCCATGGTAGAGGAGTTCAACAAGGAATACCACCAACACCAATGAAGTTCAATAGTGAATGACACCAACATCAAGGTACTTAAAGGGCTTCATTCTCTTGATCAAATGCTAATCTTACACCCTCATGCATGACTCAATCAATTGGAAACATTACAATCCCCTAAATATTGAAATCCTGAAAACCATTAAGTCTATTGGATATAAATATTGAAATCCTGAAAACCTTAAGTCTATTGGATTTTGAGTGATATCTAAAAATCTAGTTTCTCCATATGAAATCCAATGAGGTCAAAACCACTCTTAAACATGCTGAGTCATTTCATTGTAAAGTTAAATATTTAAGTAAAATGATTAATTTAAGAATTTAACATTACCATTGATTGCCAACATTGCTAGGTTTGAGAATCTTAACCACCTGTGAAAGCAGGGAGCGAATTTGTTTTTGGCAGGAGTGACTAGGGAGCAATTTTTTTTAGAGGGAATGCGCTCCTGAAAATCACTCCCAAATGGGAGAAATTCAGGAGCACGCTCCATGTTTCTCTCTCTAAGCACTTCCGTTCGGAGTGTGCTTCAAGAACGGGTGCGAAGGGGGGGTGCTCCCCTATATCCCTGGTGAGATCATGTCATCGATGGGCCCCAGGAGTTTTGGAGGAGCTTTATGGGGTCAGATGGGGTTCACTTGCTATATTTCATAATCAGGGCCAGTTCTGCATAGTTCATTCTTGGTTCCATTGCATTTCGACAATTCCAATAAAACATGGCAATTATCAAGCATATTATAATTAAAGACACTAAAGGTATTATTTGGAGCAGATTGTTTGGAGAAACACCTTAGTGTAATAGCTCGTTCGAACCAAGATGAAGAGATCTCCAGGATGAGATGATGAAAAGTGACTCTCATGGCTAGAGAAATCATAGAGGAATATTAGTTATTTTTCGTGATTAAAAATGACATAAATAAAATAAAATAAAATAAATCACTTAGATAAAATAAAAGGGAGGAGCTTCTAGAATGAAAGTAAAATAATAAAATAAAAGTGCTTCTAGAAGGTTGGAGAAAGATCCATCAAATATTTAAAAGAGGGGAAAGCATGTCATTTGGGATCATCTTGGGTTTGGAATATTTTCTCTTGGAGAGTTTTTGAGAACTTGCTTTTTAGGTTTGAAGAGCCCTAGGAAGAGAACCCTTCGGGTTTTTTGGTGTGTTAGATGAAACTCCAATTCACTATTGTGGAGATTTAATTTAGAAATATCATAGAGTTTTATCAACATTAGTTGGTGAGAATATCTGGAGCAGATATGTGGATTGGAAGCGGGGATCACCCAGATCTCCAATTTAGGCTTCATCTCAGTTATTTTCCAGCGATTTTGTATTGGCATGTAATCATCTTCCAGTTAATAAAATAAAGATGAGTTTTGCTATATATGTCTTGTGTTTACTCTAAGTTGTAGTGTTTCTAGTTTCTTTTACACCCAAAAATTTAATTGTGATGGTAAAATTGTACAATTTATTATGGTGTATTTTTTCTTAAGCGAATTGCTAGAGATTTTAGCCAAATATTCCAATAGGAATATTATAATGGTTTCAGATCCAACCTTCTTGCTAGGCACAAAATACCATAATGGAATTGGTGCTACTATACGCCATCAAATTGGACATGGTTGTGCATGCAGGCGTAATTGAGCACGTGAGCTTGTTGAAGAAGCTGGGTTTATTTAGTGAAGATCATAAGGATTGATCAACTGGAATTAGCCACAAGAGAAGTCTGGGAGTGCATGCATACATTGATATGACGTGGAAATAAGCTGAGACATCGAGCGGGGTTATTCCTGTACTCAAAAGGGATCTGTATCACTATAAATATTTTATGTGTCGTCAGGTTGGTAACCATCAACTGGGAATACAATCGCACGACCACATACTGAGAATTAAGTATTAATTGTTCAATTGAACAGGCAACATGTCCCAAGAAATTATTAGTTTAGGGACAAAGACTTATATTTCTAGGGGCTAAAAGCCGAGATTTTGACTTGTCGGGGCATATAATTGTTGGAAGCCATAGTTTTAAAGCCAAGTAAATCATCATGTCCAAATTGAGGGCGACTTATCAGTGATCGACCATCATATTTCATGAATACGTGAACAACAGATAGGGCTACAGGCATAGTTGGGGTGATAGTGCACTCAAGAAGGGTGGTTCAAGCCAAGCTGCGAACATGGGAAAGTCAACAACAACCATCCCATAGTCTCGTACGAGTTGTGGTCCTCTTGAAACACAAGAAAGAGGAGAACAACGAAACAATAATTGCATTCTCACTCATATCATATTGTGAACGTCATACATCAGATTGCTATAGTCATGTTTCCCTTAAGCAATAAAATCTAGTAGTCATTTGCCTGTCTATTAATTGTTTTATGCCTATGTGTGTGGTGGATTATTTTTAAATCATCATATGACTTGAACATCAACCATTCAAACCTGAAGGAAAAGAAGGAGAACCAAACATCCGTAAACCTTCACAAGTTATGACCTATAGTCCATCAGGGGCTAAGCATATTATAGGCTATAGAGAAGGTTTTTGGAGATATTTAATTTGATGTTTGTCGCTACTCATTTTAAGGACTAAAACCTACAATGCATGATTCCTAAATTTTATGTTGGTAGTATCATTTATGAAATGCTATGCAAGAGATCTGAAAGTGAAAACTTTGCATTGATATCCTATAGCTTACAAGTAGGAAGAAGGTTATTCTTGACAACAGTGGCTGAGTGGATCCAATCTTGTGACAGAGGTCAAGTCTTGTACTATCAGGTATTGTCACAAAAGGTCCCATGTTTTCTCTAGTTGTGGGAATACAAGCATCCATTAGTGTTGAATTATTGCCAATGATTGGGTTATAGAAGGTATTCATAGGTACAAGGAAAATATTTTTGTTGGAATTGGATGTAACCCGTAGTCAACAAAGTTTTACTCTGGACAATTGTGGGTCTGTTACCCACCAAAAATGGGTGACCCCTAGGAGAAAATTTTCTCCTATTCATCTCTTCTAACCGATATCTAGTAGCCCTTGAGAGCCCCTAGTAGTCGATGTGACATGCCATTCATATCTTTGCCACCTGCATCAGTCATATATTTCCTCACCCATTTTCCAAGAGCACATGTTGGAAGGTGGGCTTATGATCAAAAGTTACTTTATTCATTTTGCAATCAAGTACTTATGCTTGTTTGTATTGGGGCATTTTGACATGGATTATGGAGTAACTTGGAAGAATGAAGGGTCTCGTCCGTGATCTTGTTCCATCACCTTAAATTGTGGGTTAGTCTTCAATCTTAGTCCAATGGGACCTCCCTAACAACCCAATGGGTATAGGAGGGGCATTACTTGGGAGCCCATAATAGAGATAGCGTAGGCCCATCTCTTCCTATTCCATACTTACCACTTTCCATCTTACATTATAGGCTCGTATTCCACCTCTCTTCTTCCAGTACAATTGATCACTGGTTCATTGGGATTTGGCACCCACACATCCTCATACCTAGGTAGGGCCTAGAAATGTACCCTAGGACGTTGATGTGGCTAAAAGAAATAGAAAGAGCATATGATGGCAATAAGAAAGACAAAAGAAAAATCAAAATGCAAAAGATCGCTGGGACTTACAAATTAGCGCATGGGCAAAAGCCAAGCCTGAAATCTACCTCACTCATATGGCCATCACATGGTTACTGGGCCAATGTTGCCTTATCTCATAGAACACAAGGAACCCTTGCATGTCCCAACCCCTAATGGGTGATGAATTTCCCTATCCTTAAAGGGGGTAATAATTTCTATACATCATGTTACCACAAAATCTAGCAGGCCTTGGAGAGGGAAACACTATAAGACAAAAACTAGATAAAGTGCTAACAATGGGGTAGAGGTACAAAGTGATCAAGCTAGATCTCTTTCAAGGGAGAGACTCAACAATGAGTCAAGGATTCAAAGAAGAAAAATACTCTCAAAGAAAAGTGCTAGAAAAGAAAAGAAAATTTGTACGAAAAATAAAATCTATTCGAAGATGCAAGTTTAATCTACCATTCAATCTACTCTAGCATGAGAACATAATATGACAATTTTAGCTATGAAAAATAGATATGTAATGCACCTACACTATCATCCATGTAAACACATTATGCAAGGGATAAGTGTACTCATATAGCCAATGTAACCAACGTATTATTAGATCAATATAAAAACACTTGTCCTTATTAACCATCATGGGGTAGGGAAACCAAATATCACATCCTCCTTGGAAAGATTGCTTGATGAATAGTACGGGTGGGAGGTGGGAAAATAAGAGAACCATGTATTGTGATAATGAGCCATGTATGAAGAGAAGGAATCTAACCTAAGCCACTGGATCCTCCCCTCTAACCAAAGAATGGAGACTTTGACAATCAAGCTCATAAACTTTTGATGGAAAGTGACTTCAGGCATATCATCCTCATCATTATCCTTGGAAACATGATGGAAGAGATATGACGAGGAAGATGAAGGACAAATAAGATCATCATCAATGTCATATATTGGATCATTGTGAAAATGACGACCAATATCCCATTTGCTTTCTTCTATATGTAGGAATTCAGAAATGTCAACATCATGTGGAACCCAAGGAACCATTTCCTTGAGTTTTGCATTATAACCTAAAGCGGAGTCACCAGGGTGAATTCAAAATGCCTTAAGAGATTCTTGATTCACTTTAAAAGAATTGAATTTGAGGTTCAATGAAGAACATGGACTTCATTCTTCAAATGGAATCGCCAAATAAGGATTCTATATTGTCGTATGGGGACAAGGTACATGCTTCGTGTCCCTGGAAATGACACCAAAATGTTACCAAAAATTCTAGCAGGCGTTGGAGAGGCAAACCCTAGAAGACAAATAATAGATAAAGTGATAACAATGGGGTAGAGTTCCAATGTCATCCTAGCCAAAATCCCCTGCTCTTTATGGACTTTCACCGTTGGTAGGAGTCCTAGTAGCGAGGAGATCACTTGAAATAAATATGCTAGGTATAAGGCATAAAGTGATCAAGCTAGATCTCATTCAAGAGAGAGACTCAATAATGGTTCAAGGCTTCAAAGAAGAAAAAGGCTCTCAAAGAAAAGTCCAAGAAAAGAAAATAAAAAATATGTACAGAAAATAAAATCTATTCTAAGATGAAAACTTGATCTACCATGCAATCTACTCTAGCATGAGAACATAATATGATGATATTAGCTATTCAAAAGAGATATGAAATGCACCTACACTATCATGCATGTTAACACATTATGCAAGGGCTAAGTGTATTCATATAACCAATATAACCAGAATATCATTAGATCAATATAAAAACACTTTCCCTTATGAACCATCATGGGGTAGGGCAACCAAATATCACATCCTCCTTGGCAAGATTGTCTTGATGAATAGGTGGGGCAATAAGAAAATGATGTATTGTGATAAGGATCCATGGATGAAGAGAAGGAATCCATCCTAAGCCATTGGATCCTCCCCTCTAACCAAAGAATGGAGACTTCGACAATTAAGCTCATAAACTTTTGATGAAGAGTGACATCAGGAATATCATCCTCATCATTGTCCATGGAAACATGCTATGAGAGATATAATGAAGAATATGAAGGTAAAATAAGATCATCATTAGTGTCATATATTGGATCATTGACAAAACGATAAGCAATATCACATTTTCCTTCTTCTATATGTAGCAATTCAAAAGTGTCAACATCATGCAAATCCCAAGGAGCCATTTCCTTGAGTTTTGCATTACAACCAGAAGGGGAGTTGTCATGGTGAATTAAAAATGCCTTGATATGCATTCTTCACTCTATAACAATTGACTTTGTGGTTTAATGAAGAACAGGGGCTTCGTTCTTCTAATGGAGTTTCCAAATAAGGATTCTATATTGTCATATGGGGACAAGACACATGCTTCGTGTCCCCAACAATGGTGCAAAGTGTTTACCACAAAATCTAGAAAGCCTTCGAGAGGGAAACCCTACAAGACAAAAACTAGATAAAGTGCTAACAATGGGGTAGAAGAATGTTAGTTTTTGTAGCATCAAATGGTGTTCTATTCGCGACAGTTGTTAGAGAGGCTAAGAAACACTAGGAGTCCATAACCGATAAAAGTTTCAAGAAAATCCACCTAGAAATGACTTAATTAAGTTAATTAATTAGTAATTAAACTTTTCCTAAGTCTACTTAGGAAAAATGATTAATTAACAACAATTAATTGAGGAAGTTGATATTTCTCTTGAAACACACACAAATTGACTAGGAAATAATCTTAGCCATTGATGAAGATTTAGTCTTGGTTGTTGGAGCCCCACAGTCAGATTATAAGATGAAGTCAATGGGTAGATGGAGGAACACACTTGCGATCAATTTCCCTAGGCAGTTTGATTTTCCTAAGAGCAACAACGATTTCAGAAAGTATTCGAGCTAGAGATGGGAAGCAGAGATATTGAGTCCAAATGAAATTTTCTAGTTCCAGAGAGTCAGAAAGAGGAGGCCGAAAATTTTCTCCAGGAGGTTGCACAGAGGCAATGCAAAGCCTCAAGAGGGAAATTCGATTTTGCTAGAGAGAAGCTTGTTTTTAGTTCCAAAGGCCGAAAAGTGTTTCCAAAGTGCCAGAGAGACAGTTTCTCAGCCAGCGGCAGGGAGACAACTAGATTGGTAGTTGATTTAGGTTGTGTGTGGTAGGTAGCGCTAGGGTGACAAAGGACTTGCTTAGACCACTAGGATGACTAGCTTTTTAGAGGTCAAACAGTGTCGAAATTGCTCAGAGAGGGTAAAATCCCTTAGAAAATTTTTGCTAGTATTTCTCTTCGATAGATTCGCCAATTTGGAAATATTTTTTGTACTCAAAATTTCTCACTGCTGCTTAATAACAAACACCCTCAGTTCATGCACTAGTTTTCCCAAATTGGGTTTTTCAAGGGACTTTCGTCCAAAAATAACGGTGTCATATTTTTGTGTGTGCCAATATCTTCTTAGTTTCTAGTTTATGTTCCGTGGTATTTATTTTTGAGGATTGTAGTGTGATTAATTCATTGTTGTCATAGCAATAAACTACATAATTAATTTACAGTTAGAAGAATTAATTCGAGTCGCTGCAATAGAGTTTCATTGCTGAAATTTTCACATGGTACTAGAGTGTGTTTGATTAGATGGGGAAGCTCGGAAGCGGAAGAAGAAAATTTGTTGTTCAGAGGGAGCAGTAGGACGAATTTTTTTTTGTGGTTGCACGATGCCTAGCCAGGCAGTGCAAATTGCTTGAGTGGTTCAAATTTTTCAGTGCAAGGTTACAGAAAAAATCGGTCAGCATGTTTTGAGTGATTCTAGCAAGTAGAGGGAGCAACAATCTACTATTTGTGATGGGTAGATTTCTTGTTTGGGCGCAGAAGGTTTTTGCAACAATTGCTAGATCAAAATCAGTACCAAGTGGAAGCGAAAGTGCACACAAAGAGGGAAATTTCTCTCAAAGGGTTTCTAGGCTAGAAATCCAAATTTCCAGCTGCAGCTAGCAGTAGTTGCAAGCAAATTGCTCACTCCAGGTGGAATGTGAATATTAGATTCAACAACCAAGCAGGAGGAAGAGGGAGATTTTTGTTCTAAATTCATAGATGGGCATAGTTGGGTTTAGAGATTAGGATAGGTTAGAGGGAGCCTCCAACTATGTCATCTGGAAGGCTAGGATGTCCTTCTTGTTAGATGAATTTGGATTAAAGACCTATGTAGATAATGTAGTGTAAGTACCAACTGATGCAAATTATATGAAAGAGTACAAGAAAGAAACGGCCAAGTCGAAGTGGATGATGCTAGATGGAGTTCGGGATCATATAATCTCACATATATTAGCCAAGAATACAACCAAGGAGATGTTGGATGCTCTCGCTCAGTTATATCAGAATCCTTCCAAGCAACGGAAGATGTTCTTGCAAGAGAAGCTAAGAAACATCAAGATGCAAAAAGGTGAAGGCATAGATCCCTTCCTCACCATAATTCAAGAAATCCATGATTAGCTTTCAGTAGTCGACAAGGCACCTCAACCTACAAAACTTGTGTGTTTGTCTTTGTTACTGCTCAAACTAGTAGGGGTCCTAGGAGGGGATCATATAGAGCAACTACTAGGTAAAGGGGAAAAAATTGACCGATAGCCCACTATCACCTCGGCTAAAGCTCCCTGCTCTTTATGGAATTTCACCGATGGGAAGAGGCCCGATATAAGAGGAATCACAAGAATGGATGGACCAATGATAAGGTATGAGGTGATTCTTGAAGCCTATTCTCAAGAGAGGCTCAAATAATTGGCTTGCTTGCTTTGAAAGCAAGGTGATAGGCTCTCTAGGAAGGGCTAAGAGGACACCTCAGCCTAGGATTGGAGAATATGCCTTGACAAGGGGCTTCCTGGACTTAAGGATCCTTGTGGAGAAATGGATTCTATTTAATGTTTGTGGGATTTTAGTTATGAAGTTGTCAGACCACAAAGAACCCAAGTGAACCCGAACTAGGTCAAGGGTATGGAGTTGATCAACCAAGGAGGGGATTGACCTAATTGGGGAGGAGAATAGGATCAAAGGACTAATTTTCTTTTGAGATTTGAATGCAGTGATCCAAGTGAGGAAACTAACCCAAATCAGCCTAGGCTAAGAATTGGTCTTATGGCTAGGGCTTGCTATATATCAAGATTCCACTGTCGGATTTGCCTCAAACTTGGAGGACCTCCATAGAAAACCATAACGCAGCAGTGGACCAAAACTTGAGATGTTCGGATAGCTACAAAGGAATTTGATTGATGCCCTAGGTGACCCTTTAGAGTTAGGCCTAGAATTGGGAAGAGTAAAGAAAAGAAAAATGAATTCGACCAACAAGAGGATGTGAGTATCAATACCTTGCTTAGGGGGCTTAAGGGAGTCAAGATACACCTAGATCAAGGAATTTTGTGAGCCAAGGAGCCTTAATTCACCTTTGCTAGCCTACTCAAGGGCAACAAATAGGTTATTAGAGATTTATACTTCAAATTTTCCAAAGAAATGAAATTTTGAGGTCTATCAACCTAAGAGGTGTCTCTAGGAACATTCACCCAATACCTCAAGAGAAACGCATGCATTACATCACTTCTTAAAGGTCCCAGAATAATTTCGCATTACATTTAACCTACACAAGAATAATGATAACAATATACATGCATTTGACAAGTAAGATAACAAGAATAACATTAAAAGTTCACTAACATGGGAGAGAGAGTATATGCATTAATTAACTTTGCATTAGAACGAAGCTCCAAAGGCAATAGAGAAAATCCAAACATCAAAGTGTATCAAGAAGCTCCAAAAAAATCATCCTAGCAAAAAGTGGGAAAATCTCTCAAGAAAAATCCAATCTAAGTGGTGATGAGAGAAATGAATGAAACTCTCATCAATTTATACAATCCATAAGGGAGTTAGAATAGCCTAGTTGGCATAATTGAGTCCCAAATAATAAAATAGTGTGCAATAATAACATTCCTTGGTGACAATCCCACTAAGATAGCTCAACAAACAAAGTAAAGCCTCTCAAGAGGGAAAAACAGTAAACATGATGGGTCGTGGGCCATTGAGAATGCCTAATGGAGTCCAAAATGTGCCAAGGTGAGAGAATAGACTCCAAACATAGTGAATAAGGAGTTGGTCCCTTTATATCCAAGCATGTCACATGTGGTGTCCTCAACTAGGTGTGGGGACACAATGACATCTTCATGGGTCTCTAAGTGGATCAATAATGCTTGTAAACCATCTGGAAGGGCTAGGATGGTGACATTAGCCCTCCCATTGTCTCCCACAGTGAGACACATCCTCATCTGGACCCTGGAACATCTGCCAAGTGTATGGTGCAAGTGTGAAGTTTTCTGGGCATGGTGATCCAAGTGCGTCATCCTCATCAAAGGGTGGAACACTAGCAGTCACTAAATGGTGGTGGGGATCCATGAAGTGCTCTCTGCTATGCTAGAGGACCATGGATCTCAACGCTCACCCTACAAGTGCCAATGTGACCCTTTAGAGGTCTTGGACCCCGTATAGGGAGACTAAACCCCAAATGGATACCCACCTACAATCCTACATAAGATTCAACGTGTCCCCTTTCCGTCCAATACAACAAATCATTAGAATAATCAAGTAAAAGAGTTTATAAATCATGGAATCAAAAGGGAATTTTATGGTTGCATGCCCTTCCATAGTGGGCTTTGGCATGTACAGGCGTCTCCAAGCTCAACAAGGGGTTTAACCAAGGACCCTATTAGGTGGTTTCAGCCTTTAAAGGGGGTGACATGCCCATGGTAGATCCATCAAGTGGTAGGTGGCATGTGATATAATGATGGAATGGAGTGGGGGACTAGGGGAAGGATCCAAGCCACATGCCACGGTACAAGAGTAGCTATAATAAGGGAAGCCCACACTTGGGTATATGAATGTAGGAGGGAGAAATCGTGGTACATGAGTTACTCTGACCTTTGTTTTTCCACCCTTCTTCATATGTTTTTTTCCTTTGATTGATTTTTCTTCATAACTGCTTGGGGCTCTAGGGAATGAGATCATGATGTATATAATACAATAGTGGATACCCTCTTTACGGTGGGGTAGTCCATTTCTCACCAGGGGTTGGGACAATCATGGGTTCCTTAATGATAGAGGGGGCTCATCTAGGGCCCATAGGCACTAGGGTGATGGCCATGGATAAGGGGTAGAGCTCATGTTTGGTTTTTCCCACGTGCTAATTTGTATGTCCCAATCATCTTTTGCATTTTGTGTTACAATTTATTGTTGAGAGTGGCCAAATATGATTTTCCTTCTCCTTTTAGCTACATCAACTTCTAGGACATCGTTCCAGGCCCGACCCAAGTTGTGAAAAAGGGGAGGGGGAGGCTAACCATTTGTGGACCCATATGGGAAAAGTGATGAATGGGGATATAATGAGTGGAGAGGGGTGATGTATGTGGTGTTAGGAAGCGAGACCATGCAACCAAAATCGATATTTCCCATGTAGTGCCAGCCCTAAAGCTAGTAGCTAGTAAAGGAGATCCCACAAGACTAGGATACAAGGCTAAACACCAAATCAAGCAAAGGAGACAAAAGTACAGACCTAGCCCACTCTTTTTGATGAATCACCCACCAATCCATGCCCAAAAATGTCCATGAAAAGTAAACAAAATTACTCAACTGCACCAATTAAAAGCCATACCTTTGGGGTTGGGAGGCCCACATTCAGACATACTATCATAACAGATGGGTGAGGGACCACATGGCTGGCTCGGATGGTGGAGATAGTGGCACATCAAGCTATCTGGTGGCTGCAAGGGGTTGTTGGCTGTGGGTTGAGGGCCATCTAGGAGAAAAATTTTCTCCTATGGATACTACCCACAGGTGGTGGGTAACAGTCCCTAAATAGTGTCTCAGAGGAATGACAAGTCTTTGTCCAAAGCATCTTGGGACAAGAAACATTACCAGGGTGGGATAGGATGTGGTCAGACTTACAACAGGAGGAGATGAGGCGAGCACTTGTAAAGACCTCCATCAGCGAAAGCAATAGTAAGGATTCGAAGGGTGACAAGGATAAGGAGAATGTGGCCCTTGCATCAAAGGGTCCCAGTCGGGGACAAGGGGAGAATAAGAAAAAGAAGGACCTATCTAAGGTCAAGTGCTTCAGGTGCGGCGAGTTTGGCCACTTCAGTACTTAGTGTCCTCTAAGGAAGAAGGACAAGACTAAGAAGTAGGACCACACAACAACATCCACAGAGATAAACAATTTGTCCTTCAGGCTGAAGGAAGTCTTCGCCATGTTTGTTGCTTTACCTCTAGGAGTGAGGTGGGGAAATATGGAGATTTAGTTCCAGAGTTGCACAAATATTTAGGCAGGGTCCATTGAGGTGTCTTCCTCATGGATCATTACCATGATACGGGGGCCAACAATATTTTGTAGCAGGATAGATCAATGTTAGTTAATGCAGTCAAATTCTAGAGTGACAGTTACAAACTAGTTGCAATCATGTTTTGAGGAGAAAAGAGCAGTGTTGACAACAAAGCAAGAGGCTCAATAGCAGAGTCAGCACCAATGCAGATTCCCAATGGATAGTGCAGAGGATAGTAGCAGTGAGATGATTAAGAGATAGATGCATCACAAAGACACAATTAATTCAGTTTTTCGGATGATTCTCAGTTGCATTAGTTGCAGTAGTGATAACAACAGTTGAGAGGGAGTTGCAGTGAAGATGCAGAGTTGGCAGCAGCATAGCAGTGTCAGCAGTTGCACAAATGCAACATTAGAGTTGTGCAATGGTTGGTGGGCAATTGCAGACAGTCACAGTGGCCCAACATCAGCAGCGTACATAGGATGATGCAGAGACAGGGTGTTGGAGTAGTTCAACACTAGAAAACCTTCCTTGCTAAGAGGGAGTGTTAGTTTTTGTAGCATCAGATGATGTTCTAGTCTCGATAGTTATCAGAGAGGCTAAGAAACACTAGGACTCCATAGCCTAGAAAAGGTTTCAGGAAAATCCACCGAGAAATGCCTTAATTAAGTTAATTAATTAGTAATTAATTTTTTCCTAAGTCTAAATTAGGAAAAATGATTAATTAACAACAAATATTTGAGGAAGGTGATATTTCTCTAGAAAATCACATAGATCGGTTAGGAAATAATCTCAGCCATTAATTAATATTTAATCTTGGCTACTGGGGTCCCATTGTGAGATTATAAGAAGAAGTTGATGGGTAGATGGAGGAACACACTTGAGATCAATTTCCTTGGGCAGTTCAATTTTCTTGAGAGCAATAGCAATTGCCGGAAGAGTTCGAGCGACAAAAGGAAAGCAGAGACACCGATGGGCAGATACAGTGAGTCTGGAGGAAGTTATCTAGCTCCAGAGAGTTAGAAAGAGAAGGCCAAAAATTCTCTCCAAGAGGTTGCGCAGAGCTTTAAGAGGGAAATTTGATTTTGCTGGAGAGAAGCTTGTTTTCAGTTCCAGAGGCCGGAAAGTGTTTTGAAAGTGTCCGAGAGACAATTTCTCAAGCAACAGCAGGAAGGACGACTAGATTGGAAATCAATTTAGGTTGTGTGTGTGGCAGACAATGTTAGGGTGACGTAGTGCCTATGCTAACCACTTGGACGGCTATCTTTTCAGAGGTTAGACAGTGTCAGGATTGCTCAGAGAGAGAGTAAAATCCCTTAGAAATTTTTTTCCAGTATTTCTCTTGGATATATTTTCTATATTGGTAATATTTATTGTACTCAGAATTTCTCACTATTTCTTAATAATAAAAACCATTAGTCGCTGCACCGATTATCCCAAACTGGGGTTTTCCGGAGACTTTTGTCCAAAAATAACAGTGTCATATTTTTGTGTGGGTGTGCTAGTATTTTCTTAGTGTCCATTTTATCTTCCACTATATTTATTTTTGAAGATTGCATTTTGATTAAATCATTAATGCTGTAGCAATAAACTGCATAATTAATTTACAGTTAGAAGAATTAATTCCAGTTGTCGCAAAAGAATTTTAGTGGTGAAATTTTCACATGGTATCAGAGCATGTTTGATTAGACAGAGAAACTCAGAAGCAAAACAAGAAAATTTGTTGTTTAGAGGGAGCAACATGATGAATTTTTCTAGGGGCTGCGTAGTGCATAGTGAGGTAGTGCAAATCGCTTGAGCAGTTTAATTTTTGCGGTGCAGGGTTGCAAAAAAAATTGGCTTACCAGTTTTGAGTGATTCGAGCAGGTAGAGGGAGCATCAATCCAATATGTTTGCTGGGCATATTTCTTGTTTGGGCATAGATGGGTTTTGCAACAGTTTCTAGAGAAAAATCAGCATCAAGTGTAAGAGAAAATGTACACATAAAGGGAAATTTCTCTCAGAGGGTTTCTAGGCTAGAAATCAAAATTTCCAGTTGTAGCTGGTAGTAGCTGCAAGCAAATTTCTCACTCTAGAAAGGAATGCAATTAGCAGATTCAATAGCTGCGCAAGAGGAAGAGGGAGATTTTTGTTCCAGATTTAGAGATGGCGACAACTGGGCTTGGAGATTAGGATAGGTTGGATGGAGCCTCAAACTATGTTATCTAGGAGGCCAGGTTTTCTTTCCTGTAAGATGAATTTGGCCTAAAGACCTATGAAGATATTGTAGTGGCAATAGCGAATGATGCAGATCAGCTGAAAGAGTACAAGAAAGAAATGGCCAAGGCAAAGCCAATGATCTTAGATGGAGTTTGGGACCATATAGTCTCACATATATCAACCAAGCATACGACCAAGGATATGTGGGATGATCTTGCTCAGCTATATTAGAATCCTTTCGAGCAACAAAAGATGTCCCTACAAGAGACACTAAGAAACATCAGGATGCGAAAGGGTGAAGGCATAGATCCCTTCCTCACCAAAATTCAAGAAATCAGGGACAATATTTGAATAGTTGGAGATGTGCCTCAACCTACAGAACTTGTGCATTTGGCCCTAAATAGTGTCTTAGAGGAATGGCAAGTCTTTGTCCAAAGCATCTTGGGATGAGACACAATACCAGGGTGGAACAGGATGTGGTTAGACTTGCAACAAGATAAGATGGGGTGAGCACTTGTAAATACCTCAATCAGCGAAAGCAACAATAAGGGTTCGAAGGGTTTGAAGCAGGAGGATGTGCCCCTTGCATCAAAGGGTCCTGGTCAGGGATAAAGGGAGAAGAAGAAAAAGAATAACCTATCTAAGGTCACGTGATTTAGGTGTGGCGAGTTTGGCAACTACGGTACTCAATGTCTTCTAAGGAAGAAGTACAAGAAGGAGAATAAGGACTAGGTGGTAGCATACGCAAAGATAGACAAGTTGTCCTCCAAGTTGGAGGAAGACTTCACCATGTTTGCAACTATACCTCCAAGAGTGAGGTGGGCCAATATAGATCTTTAGTCCTAGAGTTGCGCAGATATTTGGGTAGGGTCCTATGAGGTGTCTTCCTCATAGATCATTACCTTGCTACGAAGGCCCACAATATTCAGTAGTAGGATGGATCAATGTTAGTTGATGCAGTTAAATTACAGAGTGACAGTTGTAGATTAGTTGCAATCAAGTGTTGAGGAGTGCATTGCAATGTTGACAACAGAGCAGGAGGCCCAGTAGCAGAGTCAGCAACAATGCAGATTCCCAGTGGATAGTGTAGAGGCTAGTAGTAGTTAGATGCTCAGGAGACATATCCATCACAAAGACATAATTGATTCAGTGTTTCAGATGTTTTGTGTTGCATTAACATCAACAACAACTAAGAGGGAGTTGCAGTGCAAAAGCAGAGTTTGCAACAACATAGCAGTGTTAGCAACAAAACAGATGCAACATCAGAGTTGTGCAGTTCTTGGTGGGAAGTTGCAGGTAGTCACAGTGGCCATACATTAGCAACGTATAGAGGGTGACGCAGATGCCAGAGACAGGGTGTTGGAGTAGTTCAACACTAGAACACCTTCCTCGCTTAGACGAAGTGTTAATTTTTGTAGCATTGGATGGTGTTCTAGTATCGACAGTTGTCAGAGAGGCTAAGAAACACTAGGACTCCATAACCCAAAAATGTTTCAGGAAAATCCACTTAGAAATGCCTTAATTAAGTTTACTAATTAGTAATTAAATTTTTCCTAAGTCTAACTTAGGATAAATGATTATTTAACAACAATTAATTGAGGAAGGTGATATTTCTCTAGAAACTCACATGGATCGACTAGGAAATTATCTCAGCCATTGATTAAAATTTAATCTTGGCCGTTGGAGTCCCACAATGAGATTATAAAAGAATTCGACATAGGTGGAGGAACACACTTGAGATCGTTTTCCTTAAGCATTTTGATTTTCCTTAGAGCAGCACCAATTTTCAAAAGAGTTCGAGTTAGACAAGGGAAGAGAGATAGAGAGGGGCAGATACAGTGAATCCAAAGGACACTTTCCAATTCTAGAGAGTCAGAAAAAGGAGGCCGACAATTTTCTCTAGGAGGTTGCACAGAGGCAGCGTAGAGCCTCAAGATTGGCTTGATGAATAATATGGGTAGGAGGTGGGAAAATAAAAAATGTAATATTCCAAAATAGGAAAATACAACAAATAATAGATGCATGAAATAAACTACAACAATAAAAAATTGAACAAGACGACAAATCTAAAAACCCCAAAATCTGGTCAATAGTTTTGAGCCATTTTATTAATTATGCATTGAAAATCAAGTACAATAGAAAAAAATCTACAAAGCCTGGGCTTGCTACAACAAGCAACGCAAAACCCAAGTGACAATGTCTAGGATCAGTTATTGGAATTGGCCCAAATTTGCAGCTCGAACTTGCCCAAAAACTCTGATGCTGACTGCTAAATGGAATTGGTCATCTCGCTCAAATAATGCCCAGAATGCTCTGAAATTGTAATTATGAGCTCCTCTCCTCAAACTAGAATATACCCAAAAACAATTTGGCCTATCTCCAAGCCAAAATTGAATCCACAAAGTGATGCAAATTCCCTAACTAACTAGCAATTCGCTCTGTTATAAGAATAAGGACTTCAAGCCCAAATATCGCTTGAAAAATTCTATAAAATTAATCGGAGACTCCTCTCAATAAACCCACAAAAACCCATAAAGGGTTTGGACTGAATCCACCAGCCCCTGGTAACCCCCAACAGTGCAAATTGCTCAATTTTGCTAGAAAACGCCCCACAATATTGATACTGCTGAGTTAAGCCCAAATCAACCTCTGGAAATCTCTCCCAACTATGGCTAAATTCTCCCATAAGGAATACCTCCAATCTCCAACCCTTATCTCTCTTCAAACTCTATTCCTCCAACCCCTGTGCAAGCCTGCCTGGAAACCCCTGTGCACTTCCAGAAATGTGGAATTTCGGCCCCAAGAATTCTTTCAAACTCAACCTTTCTAATCAGTGGAAAATCTCTGGCTAAATTAAGGGAAAACCTCCACAAATCCTTTGGTGTTCTACTCCTCCATAACTGATCTCCCCACAAGAAATTTGAACCACTTCTGCACCCTGGCAGAAATACGTACCAGCTGAAATAACTTGCAAATATGCCCAATGGAAACTCTGCATTGAGATCCCCAATTTGGATTACTAGGGAGACACTTGAAGTTCTCTGAAATGAGGGTGGAATTCCTACTCGGAAATTCCTTGTGCTGAACAACACAGTTATTTTGGCTAAGCAACTCAATAGAACTATTGTTAAATTGTCAAATGATCAAAGATACCAAATGGAGGCCTCCAAGATCTATTTATAATTGTTGGCCCTCTCTCCCTTGGTGATCTCCACCTTCACTAATTCGCACCCCTTTCTTTCTCTCTTCCAACTAGTGCAAATTTCCTCTTGGGTTGAATTTTCTCTCCATGTGGTCCCCATTGTGCATTAAGGGCATTATTTTCCTTTTTCTTCCTAATTCCCAAAGATGGAAATGTTTCCCTTTTCCCAAAATTGTATCAATTCAAAAAATAAAAATTGGGGATATTACAGTCCTCCCCACCAAATATTGCTTGTCCTGAAGCAATGCCTGAACAAGCAGCCTCTTGATCAACGGACCCAAATAGTTATTGCAAACAATAACGAGGTCCCAAATGTGCCACTGAGTCATCCCTGATCTCTTCACTATCCTTCTATGGGGAAATCCCTTGATACCAGGATCCTAAGCCATCTTGATCAACATGAAGCATCCCTATATCCAATCACGGTCGAGCCCGACATAGGAACTAGATACCCTCTTCTTACTGCCACTAAGTATAACATCATGATAATGGACTCTATCCAACTCCCCATGAAGATTCCCTACTGAGTAGTTCACCTCATGCACTCCAAGAGTAAACTCCTGAAGATACAAACCAATCCATATGAGGATGAATTCTCTCCTGCATGAGCTTCCCCTACTATCCTCCTGTTGACGAAACCTACCATGCTGATGAAGTTTTGCATGCCATCAGCGAGTCACCAAAGCCCAATGGAAGATCTGAATGATCATCCCTTGTCACTGCCAACTCATCTGTAAAGGTCGTTGAGCTGTAAAGTATTGTGATGCAAGGGTCCCATGCTAGTCTCGGAAAGGTGACACCATGTTGTCCTTGCCCCACTCTGATTCTAACAGGTTTTCCAACAGGCACACACTGTATCCTCCTCCCCTGAAGCTTGGTGGTGAAATATCGATGAAGGCCAAGCTCATCCTACCCAAGTATCTCTATGATTTCAATATCTACCCATCCATTGCTAATACTAATCCTGAACTGCAACTGGAAAAACCTGCCTTGCTTTACAATGGAGGCTTCAATGGTCCCCAATGTATCAGTGCCCAAGTGATCTAGATCACCCTCTACTCTGGTCTTACTCCTCATGAAATGGATTGGCCTGTCAGCCAACTGAACCCCTGGATCCCATAACCATATATGCTGTGGCGTAATCCTGATGACCACTGAAATCCACATCTCTGTTTCCTTCATGTAATTGATATATAGGCTCCACACAACATGAATCAATCTAGTGCATCTAAAACTGCCCTACGCCTACCATACCACATTGTGGGATCTGCTATCCTGTCTCCTAAAGGTGCACCTCGACACTGCCTCGAGACTAAACATCCGCTTGTAAGAAAGATCAACCACTTGTTGTATATGCTCCTGTGACACCTTAGAGTGCCTTTCCCAGAATGTGTCATGCATCCCCTTAAGTGTGAAATCGAGGGTGGAACATATGCTACCTCTGCAACAATTCACGTATTGCCCAAACTTGTACCTTTCACCTTGTGCCCTGACCCAATGCCACCACTTAGAAGTATCTCCCCTAGTGCGCTGAGTCCCATCCAAAGATCTCAGGTGAGCTCAACGCAACTTTTTTTCATGCCCAGAGTGTTAAAGTGCAATAATCAGATCATTTGTGACTACAAGCGATGTACCCTACATGTGTCACTATACCAAACGCTCATCGTATGTACTCAATGCGAACTAAGTCACTCCTCCTACTCGATAGCACAAACCAACACACTACAACACACCAACATGCATCTGCATGCCCACTTGCAATCCTCTGCTCAACACTGTACGCTCCTACACACCATTAGATGCCATTGCCTAAAGCTAAGACAATACACATCAGTCCATACTCTACCGACATCACCACCTCCACATTCGCATCACCATATGCTCTAATGCATGGATTCTCCCTCCAAATCGTGCCTGAGGGACCTGAGAGGTGAATCTCCCTATTTACCGGTAGAGATGCCACCACTGCTCTGCTTCTCTATGTCCCCTATGCATCACATAATTGTGGATAATCCCCAACCCCATATAAGGCAGTGTTTGGTGCCCTGCCAATGCCACCTCTTCTGACAACCTCCATCCCACGACCCCATGCACAACCAGCATACCCAGATGACCCATGGAGTCCCCTCACAAAATGACTGGCCATTAATGCTGATTGAAACTCCCGTAGCGAATGTATGTGCTTGACCATTAGGTAAACTATGCTACTGATTCCATATTCAATCTGCATATCTGGTAAATGGTAGGTAGTCCTACCTAGATCCCAACGCCAACTTGGGCCTCCAAAATATTCTATGCTTCAACTCGCCTGCTAACCCTCACTTCATTCTATGATCAAATCCATATGTCTCGCCCACTCCACTGGGTACCAACTCAAAATCTCTTGCCATCCAACTCCAAAGGAAGGATCAAAAGCACAAACTCTCGTACATGGAGCTAGCCCCCCATCCTGCGATTCTTGCCCCCTATGCAGCGTATGTCATCTAATCTCACTGATCTGGTCATCACATAAAATCGGTTTAAGTGATGTGGCCTCTCTCCCACCAAAGTGTAGAAGCAACCTACTAGTGCTACAAGCCCCATCTATGTATGTTTGAAGAGGGCTGCTCTAATCCTCCAATGTGCACTCTAGTTGTACCATTAGGGAATCCAACGTGAGTTAGTTTCGTCGCTGACTCAGCACAAACTGCTCTTATGCCTTCCAGCTCCTCATTTTGTTGCAGAATGGCCTTTCACACTATTGTGGCCTTCCTTTTCAATGCTATAGGGTTGGCCTAGAACTGATGAAATTGTTGTGGGTGGCCGTGATCTAATATCACTATATCTCCTAACACCTCATCAATGGTGGATATGTCTCCTAGCACCTCACCAATCTATTTTGTGCTGCTAAAACCTAAAAACTTGGACACGGCCTAGACACCTCATCAATGGATACCTCAACAACAGACGACACTTCCTCCACAGTGGACACCTCTGTGTCACCTGGCACCTCGTCAATCGATGGCCCTATGGGTGTATGCTTTATTGTCTCCCTCAAGGTGTTAGTTGGAGCTATCAAAAGAATCTCCAACAAGGGTGACTCTTGTGTCACACTACGTATATCTACGCTTGCTCACAACCCTGCATGCCCTCGGCCTCATCCTCAACCTCCTCCTCAGCCTCCTAATATCTAAATCCAAGTCTCCACCAGAGAAAGTGCCTCTTGGTCTCACCCTCTAACTATCCCTATCCTACCTGCTCCTTTTGAGGAGATCTGGTGCCCTGATTCTATCGACTTGCCCCACATGGTGTAGATGGCCGCACCCACATGGCCTTCGCACATCCAATGTATTTGTTGTAAGGACGAGGATGGATATGGTCCGACACCCTCCTCAACCTAGCCAACCTCACATTGTTCCAGCCGATTCCACACCAAAATTCCTGCATAATAAATCTTCCTTGAACCATGGTTTTATCTATGGTTTCACCCATCACTGTGCATACATACCCAAATCTTCCATGATCTTGCTGGCTACCCCACAGTTGGCCAAGATCATGCTTCTATATCACTCTAATATTCCAAACTAGAAAAATACAACAAATAATAGATCCATGAACTAAACTACAACAATAAAAATTTGAACAAGAGCACAAATCAGAAAACCCCAAAATTTGGGCAATCATTTTGAGCCATTTTATTAATTATGCATGGAAAATCAAGTACAATAGGACCAAGTCTACAAAACCTGGGCTTGCTACAACAAGAAGCACAAAACCTAGGTGAGAGTGTGTAGGATCATGTGCTGGAATTGGCCCAAATTTGTAGCTCGAACTTGCCTAGAAACTCTGATTCTGACTGCTAAATGGAACTGGTCATCCTACTCAAACTAATGCCCATAATGCTCTGAAATTGCAACTATGAGCTCCTCTCCTCAAACTCGAAAATACCCAGAAAAGGTTTGGCCTATCTCTAAGTTAAAATTAAACCCACAAAGTGATGCAAATTACCTAGCTAACTAGCAATTCGCCCTATTATAAGAATGAGGACTTTAGCACCGAATATTGCCTGGAAAATTATATAAAATTAGTCATAGACTCCTCTCAATAAACGCATAAAAATCCAAAAAGGGTTTGGGTTGAATCCACTGACCCCTGATGACCCCCAATAGTGCAAATTGCCGGGCTAGAAAATGCCCCACAATATTGATACTACTGAATTAACCCCAAACCCACCACTGGAAATCTCTTCCAACTCTAGCTAAATTTTCCCCTAACGAATTCCTCAAACTCTATTTATCTAGCCGTTGTGCAAGCCTTCCTGGAGATCCTTGCACACTTACAAAAATGTAGAATTTCGGACCCAATAATTCTCTCAAACTCAACTTTTCTATTCACCACAAAATCTCCCGCTAAATTAGGGGAAACCCCCCACAAATCCTTTGTTGTTCTACTCCTCCATAACTAATCTACCCACAAGCAATTCGAACCAATTATGCACTCTGGAAGAAATATGTACCAGCTGAAATAACTTGCAAAAAAACCCAATGTAAACTCTGAATTGAGCTCCCCACATTGCCTCATTATGGAGACACTCAAAGTTCTCCAAAATAAAGGTGGAACTCCCACTTAGAAATTCCTTGTCCTAAACAACACATTTGTCTTGGCTAAGCAACTCAAGAGAACTAATGTTAAATTGTCCAATGATCAAAGATACCAAATGGAAGCATCCAAGATCTGTTGATAATTATCGGCCCTCTCTTCCATGGTGGTCCCCACCTTCATTATTTCGCACCCATTCCTTTCTCTCTCTCTTCTAACTAGTGCAAGTTGTCTCTTGGGTTGAATTTTCTCTCCTTTTGGTCTGCACTCTCCACTAAGGCCGTGATTTTCTTTTTTCCTCCTAAGTCTCAATGCTGTAAATGTTTCCCTTTATCCCAAAATCGTCTCTAATGCAAAAAGTTAAAATTGGGGATATTACAAAGAACCATGCATTATTATAAGGAGCCATTGATGAAGAGAAGGTATCCAACCTAAGTCATTGGATCCTCCCCTCTAGCCAAATAATGGAGACTTCGATAATCAAGCTCATACAATTTTGATGAAGAGTGACTTCAGGCATATCATCCTCATCATCGTCCTTGGAAACATGCTAGGAGAGATATGATGAAGAAGGTGAAGGATAGATAAGATCATCGTCAGTGTCATATATTATATCATTTTCAAAACCAGTGAAGATAATATCAGCAATATATCGCCGAATATCGGAAATATCGCGATATTTTTGGCTCCTGAAAGTATCACAATATTTTCGAGATATCAACAATATCTCGGAAAAATATCACGAGACGATATAAAATATCGCCGAGCATGTTTTGCCATGGCTAGAAAAAGGAAAATCGTTTTTTTTTCTTCTTTTTTTGTTTCCGAGTGTTGGAGAAGGAAGGGGAAGATTTTTATGGTGGTTGTCAAGGAGGGTTTGAGGATCAAACAATGATTATCACCACCAACTAAGATTTTTTTGTGGATCAAAGATTGAAGAATAGTGAGACAAACTTCATTTCTTCCATTAACAGGTATGTTTTTAAAAACCCCTATGTTAATGATTTTTTCATAGATTTAGGGTTATGCTTGCTTGCCTCTTTGCCTACCAACGTTTTGTTTGTTTCTTTTTTTCCATTTGCTATGATTTTCATGCCCATGAACCAATGCTAGGGTTTTTTCCATATTTGGACAGCAAGCTTCATTTTTTTTCAACTTTTTTATGCACCCTCTCATTGCCATTTTTCATTCACATTGCAAAATGCAAATAATGTAGTAGTTTTTTTTTAAATGAAGTGGTTATTACTTATTATTTTTTGTGTTGGGGGGTTTAATGCCAATTTTTTGTTTTTTTTTGTGCCCTAGGTTTGAATTAGTTCACTACAAATGTCAAATATTCCAAAAGTCTTGGACCCATTTTGGGAGTATGGGGAGGTTGTTGGTGGGGCAAATTAGGCATATATATCATGCAAATTGTGTGGGACCAAGATGTCAGGAGGGGTTACACGATTGAAATACCATCTGGCCAGACTCTCTGCACATGATGCAGATGTAATACCTTGTATGGTTTCTAGTGCAGAGGTTATACAAAAAGCTCGTGAAGCCATTGCTAAACAAGACAGAAAGAAAGCTGCTAGGGAGAGGCCAATGGTCTCAGATAGATAGCTGCTAGTTTTATTTGTTTTGCAACTTTTTCTACATATAAGTTTATAAGTCATGATGATGAAATACTCTTAAAGTTCTATATATGTGATGTTATTTTGTTTGAGTCCTTGATTGGACAATTATTAGGGATCAGCAGGATATGTGATGTTATTTTGATTGAGTCCTTGATTGGACAATTATCAGGGATCAACAGGGTTTGGTATTGCCTTTTAAGTTTGATGTATCATTTCTATTTGACATCATATATATCAGTGCCTTCTTCATATTTATGTGCCAATGTGTTTAGTTCACGGTGTTATTGCTTTTTATGTTTAGAAATCTGAAAAAAAATGAATATATTATGCATTTTTTTATGCTTGCTAATATTTTCGCCGATATTGCCGATAAGATATTTTCTGGACCCTCGCCGATATTTTGCTGATATCGATATTTTCAACATTGGTCAAAACAATGACCAATATCCCATTTGCCTTCTTCTATATGTAGGAATTCAAAAATGTCAACATCATGCGGATCCCATGGAGCCATTTCCCTATCTTTCTAATTCCAACCAAAAGGGGAATCACCATGGTGAATTCAAAATGCCTTGAGAGATGCTTGCTTCACTATATAAGCATTGACCTTGATGTTCAGTGAATAAAAAAGGCTACATTCTTCCAATGGAGTAAGGATTCTATATTTTCGTATGGGGACAAAACACATGCTTTATGTCCCCAACAATGACACCAAAATGTTACCACCAAATCTACCAGGCATTGGAGATGGAAACCCTATAGAAAAAAACTAGCTAAAGTGCTAACAGTGGGGTAGAGGTCTAATGTCACCTCAGCCAAAACCCCCTTCTCTTAACGGACTTTCACCAATGGGAGGAGTCTCAATAGGAAGGAGATCACTTAAAATAAATATGCTAGGTATAAGGTACAAAGTGATCAAGCTAGAGTTCATTCAAGAGAGAGACTCAATAATGGTTCAAGGCATCAGAGAAGCAAAACACTCTCAAATAAAAGTCCTAGAAAAGAAAAGAAAATATGTATTGAAAAGAAATATATTCTAATATGCAAGTTTAATCTACCATGCAATCTACTCTAGCATGAGAACAATAAAATGATGATATTAGCTATGCAAAAGAGATATGCAATGCACCTACACTATCATGCACATTAACACATTATGAAAGGGCTAAGTGTAGTCATATATCCAATGTAACCAACATATCATTAGATAAATATAAAACACTTGCCCTTATGAACCATCATGCAGTAGGGAAACAAAATATCACATCCTCCTTGGCAAGATTGACTTGATGAATAGTACGGGTGGGAGTGGGGAAAATAAGAGAACCATGTATTGTGAGAAGGAGTCATTTCTGAAGAGAAGGAATCCAACCTAAGCCATTGGATCCTCCCTTCCAACCAAAGAATGGAGATTTCGACAATCAAGCTCATAAACGTTTGATGAAGAGTGACTTCAGGAATATCATCCTCATCATTGTCCTTGGAAACATGCTGTGAGAGATATGATGAGGAAGATGAAGGACAAATAATATCATCATCAGTGTCATATATTGGATCATTGTCAAAATGATGACCAATATCCCATTTTCCTTCGTCTATATGTAGGAATTCAGAAATTTTAACATCATGCAGATCCCAAGGACCCAATTCCTTGAGTTTCACATTACAACCAAAAGGGGAGTCGCTAGGGTGAGTTCAAAATGCCTTGAGAGATGCTTGCTTCACTCTACAAACATTGACTTTGAGTTTCAATGAAGAAGAAGAGCTTCGTTTTCCAATGAAGTCGCCAAATAAGGATTTTATATTGTCATATGGGGACAAGGCACATGCTTCGTGTCTCCAACATTGGTGCCAAAATGTTACCACAAAATCTAGCAAGCCTTGGAGAGGGAAACCCTACAAGACAAAAACTATATAAAGTGATAACAATGGGCTAGAGGTCCAATGTCACCTCAGCCAAACCCCCCTGCTCTTTATGGAGTTTCACTGATGGGAGGAGTCTCGGTACGAAGGAGATCACTTAAATTAAATATGATAGGTATAATGCACAAAGTGGTCAAGCTAGAGCTCATTCAAGAGAGAGACTCAATAATAGTTCAAGGCTTCAAAGAAGAAAATTTCTCTCAATGAAAAACGCTAGAAAATAAGGATGAAGACCTAGGTTTTTCATATTTTTTTATGGTGGTAGGGATTCACAAGGTCAAGGCACGAGGTAAAGGGTTTGTTACAATGATATTGAACTAAGCCAAGGCTCATGAAACCCTCAAGAATTCCTTAAGTTGAAAGGAAAAGAGACTAGGGTTTTCCTCTTGGAGCGACACCTAGGACAAGAGATTTTATGGATGAAATTTAAGTGAATTCCCACCAAATTGATAGCTTAGGTGGCCTAGAGCTATCTCTTCATGTTTAGGATCTCAAATCATCAAAAAGCCTCCTCCATAAAATTTTGCTACAAACACTATACTTTTGCCCTAGTCTTAAAAGGACCAATTTTAAGGTGAGAGATTTATGGAGAAAATTTTGAGATGATCACAAAATACTTGGAATAGTACCTTGTTCTTTAGGAATATGGATTCAAGGATGTAATAGATAAGCCAAATTTGTTTCTGAGGCCGAAATTTGATGCCCTAGGTATCAAAATTCTAGCATTTACCCACTCAATAATAAATTGAGTTTGATGGAGAGTTATAAGAATTCCTCCACTAGTAACATCCTTTACATGCTATACAATGAGTAACATATGCAATTCTCAACTAGATAGGTTTCCAAAAATTATCTTCAAGAAATTAGGGCACAAATGAGCATAATCTAGAAGTAACAATTCCATACATTAGACATATTCAAAATGATAAACTTCAACAATAGGCACTTACAAGATAACATCTAGTATATCCATCCATTCACCAAAGAAATAGCTTCAAAGACAATCTAAAATAGCTTCCAAACATCAAAATGCACTCCAAGGATCTCTAATAGCCAATAAGGAACAAGTGTGAATTCTCTTGTGAGGTTTGAATTCTCCAAATGATGATGATGAGAGTCAAATGAGCTCTCTCTTATTTATATGTGTCTTGTGGCGGCGGCTTGGTTTCGACTACCTGGATGGCATTAAATTGAGCTACAACTCCATGATTGCCCTTTTTTAACAATTT
>APFE031489004.1:296004-357264 GCA_000404065.3 Pinus taeda
AATACATAGTACAATACTCCTCACAAGTACTCAGTACTATCTCCACCTGTTACACACAAACTAGCTCAGATCTGAATCAATCACTGGCTCAAATCTCCTCCGCTGCTTGCCTGCCTCCACTGCGCAATCCTGCAAGAGAATGGATGAGAATGGTTGAACCAAACTCGTATTTCCCTTGTGTAACACTACGCAATCCCCATTGGAAACTCAATCCCACTGATTGTGCAAATCACATGCACAACTATAGTCACAACTGACAGTTGTCTTGCCCTTTCACTCACCTCTAACACTTGTCTCCACTGAACTGTCCATGCACTTAGTTAACTGATGTATTCTTCAGTTGCTTTATGATTTAATAATTAGTAAATTAATTAATAACTAATTCACACCAATCACCACTTAGTCTATTGATCAGTTAGACTAAATACAACTAGTTCAACTAAGTCAAACTGAACACAACTCCTGATTCAACTCCACATAACTCAATCACTGAAGTTCTAACTGAAGTCCTTCATGCAATAGCTCAAATAATCCATAAGAACCACGTATTTCCTTCTGGAAGCTACATGTGCCACATCCGTAGCTCAAACTGAAGTGCTCCAAGAGAATAAGATAATGTTTATAGTCCAAATATTATTAAGAGCTAATAATATTCGACTGTTCTATTTTTAGCATGGCAGTCTAAAAATAGACTCCTCCCATATGTCTAAAAATAGAGGTCCATCTATTTTTACCAACATGACCAATCATCCACAAATAGCATCCTGCAACTCATAGACCATGACCCATATGTCTAAAAATAGACATAGTCTAAAAATAGACTTTGCGCCAAAAATACCCTGCGGGCCCACTTAGTGAAGGCGACTTCTTTTCACTAAGCTCCATCATCTTGTTGCATTTTCAACAACTAGGAGGCTGGGATGAGCAGTCCAGATCAAGAGTGACATTCTGTGGGATCTAGCTCAATTGGGAGGCAGAACTATGCAATTTTCCCGGGAAGGCAGTGTGAGTAGCAGAGGACACCAGAAATGAAAACTGCACAGAATTTTAGGGGAGGCTAAGAGCAGGCTGCGAGAGCTTGCTGGCCAAAACTACGTAGAACAAGGAGGCAGTCATGTAGGACATGTCTACACATTTTATGCGCTGAGTGGGAAGTCGGGCAGCTGGTGAACAGTCCAGGAAAACTGTACAATTTTCAGGAGGCGCAGCAAACTGGTTAGTAGGGGGATTGACTATCAAAACTGCGCAATTTTCGGAGGCATTCCAGTGATAGGCAACGAGTGCCTATCCCTCTTGTCTGCACAATTTCTTTAGTTAGTTTAGGCAGTCAGGCTGACAGATTCTGTGCAATTTTTGGGAGTGAAGCCCGAGGTCACTGCTCAGTCAAATTCTCTGGTTGACCAGTAGGAGGCTTGATGGATTGGCTTGTGAGTAGTGCAGATTTATATCGCTTCTTGGGCAATTTTTGCGTTGTTCTGGATGACAATCAGCCAGGTAGATTGCAGGATTGTGTAGTGTAGACTGCCTGGGTGGCAGCCTCAAGCTCTACACAATTTTGGGTAGTAGTACTTGGTCACTGAGGTTTGAGGCTGCAGAGTGCAACTCAGTGGAGGTTCGGCTGATGGAGGGTGGTCCAGTCGATAGATTTTCAGCAAAATGGTTAAGTGTGTGAGCGAGTGAACTCGTGTATACATGACCTTGTAAACACACACTCAACATAACTTGATGACAAGACATATCAAACCAACAAGACAACATATGCTCAGTGTGACTGACAGCAAGACTGTCTAATGGTGAAAGTGACAAGTGCGACACTTCGGATAGACCTTCGAATGACCGTGACAACACTTGCACAATAGTGCTTACAACATCGTGTGTGAGTGCGATGGATGTTTACATACCGAACAAAACTCAAACGCAAACCTTCGACATCACTAGAACACGGCCGCAAGCATGACATGGTGATCAACATGCTGAAGATGACAGATGGTCAAACAAGCGAAAAGGAAGCAAGACATGTAGAGGAAACACATGAAATGAATTTATTTTTTTTGCGCACATGCATGTTACTGAGGATATGATGATATGATAATCACAAGAAGTCTTGCAAACTCAACTAAGAGGTGTACTTCGAAAGGTGCTCTTTACTTACCATACTTACCCTCGACATGATCATGCATCCGACAGAGTTTGCATGTGGTCCTGATCTTTTCCATCACTTGGTCTCTTGGTCCTTCTCCTCAACTCTTTGGGAGTGATCTCATCATGTCACCTTTTCTTGTAGTCACTGAGCGATGGATCAACGTGATTTTAGCGGGAAGTGACTACTGTTGGGATGAGGTCTCGAGAGCCCCATCTACGCACTCTCTGCATGCAAGACCGACAGGACAACTTGGACAACACTACTTAGTTTTGAGGCACATGACACTGCTACCGGATGGGGGTCCTGGGAGGACACCTCTGTGCAGTTTTTGAATGGAAGGCAGCTCGACTGCTCTGCGCATTTGTGGAGAGCAATGCTAGCTGCCTGACTGTTCTCCACATTTTTGGAGAGCAATGTTGGCTAGGCTCTCTGTGCATTGCAGGGTCCCAACAAGCAAGGGAGCAAGGTTGATGGTTGCAAAAGAAAAGTGCACGATTTCGGGAGGCTGGATGAGGCTAAGCTGCTTGGAAAATTGGTTAAGTGTGAGATTAGTGAAACATATGTAAAAATTGATAAGACTTGACTGTGATCACACATGGACATTTAGTGATATAACATAGACCATTCAAAATGTAAAACATACTTTGCTTGATGCAACAACCTTTGTGACAAGAGTGCGTGTAGTGAGTGTGAAACATGTCTATGTGATGATAACAACTCATGCGCGCATGCTTTCCCTTAATGCAAAACAACATCCCCTTTACATGACACGCAACAACCCCTATGCCCAAAGATGGAACATGCTGCATAAAGATGAGAACATAGACGACTCTTAAGATCAAGGAGGGGCTTGAAATCCTGAGCTTACCAACAAGCCACCAAGGATGATTGATCGCAGGATCCAAGGTAGGCTCTGAAATTTTCATGTGAGCCAAAATGTTGGAGGATGGTTGTGGTCGCTACAACATTGGCGACACACTGGTAGAACTAGCTCTCTATATGGACCTTGTTTCGTGAAAAGTGAGTCTAACCCTTCCATAAGTATTGTTCGATTCTTTGATTGTGATGGATTCCGCACTAACTTGTGTGAAAGATGTAGTTCCTACCATTCTCTTGATCAGTCAACACACATTCCAAGCCAAGTCAACTTAGTTGTTTTGATTGGGGATGAGGGATATATTCATGCACAAGTAATATAACTATCATAGTTTAAGTTTCATCTCTAATGTTGCTCTGCTGCCAGCAAGCCTGGGCCCTAGACAGTACCCCGACGAAGTCAAGTAGGAACACGAGCATCGTTCTAGTGCCACTAAGCCTGGTCAATACCCTGGCGGAGTTACTTTCATCACCTCTCTGCGTAGGAAGCCTTTCTCTTCTTTCGCCTTATTCATTTTTCATTTTTTCAAAGAATTCTGCATAGGCACTTATTTATTTCAGAGGCGGAAGAGGGATCCTGACTTATTGAGAGAATAAGAGGTTGTTCCTTCAAGGAAGTATGTTATGTATATCTCTGACATACGTTTTAAGGTTTTCCCAATCATCTTACTCTATTTGACGAAGTTGATAAGGGTTAACCCAAAAGAACCGATTAGAATAGGTGGTACTAGTTAACTGTATAAGTGTTGTGTTTTCACCAAGAATCACTCTGATCAGAATGTATTTTACATCAAGGCATCATCCACTGAAGACAATAAGCTCTTATTAAAGAGAGAGGACAACATATAACCAAGTGTTGATTGTTGTACAAGTCCTCTTAGATTTGCCTTGTCTCAAGAGCCAAACACGATTTCATGAAAGGCTAACCTACGGGTGCAAGTAAGAAAATAAAGCAAAATGCAAAAGCAGAAGTAAACAAAAAGAAAAAAAAAGTAAGCTAATCAATCAAGCAAGAAAACCAAACCAAGTCAGAAAGCAAACAGACATGAAACCAGAAAGCAAAGCAAGAAGCAAAAACTACTCCTACTCCTATGTTAAACAATGCATGGGCCTACTAACGTGAAGTGATATTTCCAATGCCGTCACCGGCGCATTCACTGGACCATGTTGGCGAGGCAAGAAAAATATGCATGTAAACCAGCGAACCATAAAGATTGATCAGTGAAGACCAACAACCTCTGAGTTCTAAAACATCCACAGAAAATAAAAGAGTGAATGCACGAGACAGACATTCTGCGGACTTATCATGGTGTTGTGACACACTACTTGCAGATGATAAGCATGCACACTCTCACGACTCTGACAGACATGCAAACACGAGAAAGAGAGACAGTGTACGCCTTGCAAGTGTGCTTGCTTTGTATGATTCCTCCAGTGCATAAGCGATGGGATCATGTGACTCGAGTGGAGGAAGCAAAATATGTGTGTTTGGTTGATCTACAATGCGAAGCAGAGAGTGATGAGGAGCCTTGGGTGTTTCAAACATTTTTTGATCAGAAGTGGAACTAGCCTTAGGACAGCGAGGGCCTGACATAACCATCAGCCTAGGCTAAAGTGCCTCGACAGTCTGCAGTGTTTCCACTCCGTCAATAGATAGATCATCAGAGACCAGTGGATTAGACAGATTAACAATGAGTGAATCAACATCGTGATCAAATGAAGAAGTATAGAGATCACAACAACCATGATCAGAAAATTCCTGATGTTCGTCGGCCTCCTCATGATTTGATGAATTGTGCAAAGGGGTAGATGAGAAACAAGGATGTTCACCCTATGTGTTTTCAGAAATGACTAATGACAAATGGGACTGATTTTCAGACGAAGATGCGTCCTCTCCACATTGTAATGACAAGCTAACATCGCATGTGTCCTGTGAACGATCGAAAGTAGAAACATCAGGGAATGAGTTTTTGTTGAGTTTGGGTAGCATTGGATGTGATCTAGCTCTGGAATTTTGTGGAGGGGCTAAAATACATGAGATCTCCATAACCCAAAAATTGTTTGGACAAACTCAACCCAGATGAGGAGTTATTAAAATAATTAATATTTTTAATGGGTTCCTAAGTCTAAACTTAGGAAAGTAAAAATATTAACGAGTATTAATAAGAATATGGGTGAGAGACTTCTAAGTGGCGAGGATCAAGTCTATTTTAATCTTAGCCGTTGATTAGGAACTTAATCTCTGTTGTTCATTCATCAACAGAAAATTATAAGAGGAGGCTTGAGGATCAGTTGGAGATACACTTCAGAGATCAGCCAGTTCGATTTTTCTCGAGCAAGGCTTACTGAGAAAATCGAACAAGTGATTTGTTGCAGCTGAGGGGCGAGGATAGTTGAGGTTGGAGGATCTTCTCCAGGACCTCGAATACACAGTAGAGAGAGGCAAAGAGACGCCAGAGGAGGTAGCGCAAACCCAAGGAGAATGACGCAGGGCCAGGAAGGGCCCACGCATTTCCAACGCTGGGGTAGAGCCACCCTCCAGCCGAAATCTGAATTCAGCCGGGGAGCAGCAGGATCAACCAAGAAGGATGATGTCAGAGCTCCAAGAGGCAGAGGAGGCAGCACAGTGCTGACACAGTGTCCCAGTGTGCCCCATGTAGCTACTGTGAAGAGGCAGTACAGTTGTAGCCAGGGACAGCCAATCCATTTGTCGGAACAGAGATATTTTTCCAGGTGAAGTGAGGTAATCTCACTTAGATTTTTGCCAGTATATTTTTATCGTTGTAACTGGATTGCTGAGAGGGAATCCAGAGTTGTATTCAGAACTATTGCTTAATAATAGAAAACCCTCAGCTGCACCATTTTTCCCGCATTAGGTTTTTCCAGGGATGTTTTTCCAAAAATAGCGACGTCCCTTATGTATTTGTCTCGTTCTATTTTAACTTTATGATCTATATGTATGTGTAGTCTACAATAGTGTTTTCAACGTTGTTTAATAATTAAACAACTTGTTGAATGTAAAAACAAGTAGGAGATGATAAACCAATGATTCAGTAGGATTTCTAATGTGTAGATTCAAAAAATTTCACATGGTATCAGAGCATTGCAGATCATAGGAGACTGAAGACACCAGCTGGGAGATCCAGAGAATTTGCTGCAAAGAGGTAGTTGTCCCGAGAGACAGCGTTGTTCCAAAGCCAGAGACATAGACGAAGAGTGATGCGTTGCAGAAAACATGACGTAGAGGCTCACACAATGCCTACGTTAGCATTCTGAGCCAGGTGAGGGTGATGCAGTAGCTGGGAGGAGCCCACGCAGTAACTGTGTCAGATGTCTAGGCTAGCGGAGAAGCAGAGAGGAGAAGATCAGGCTAACACAGAGCCACACCATCTTTCCAGACTAGGAAGGAGTGACGCAGTGGCCAAGAGGAGTTGATCTAGCTCACACAGTGATTGCGCAGAGCCAGATGAGCTCAGTTTCTTCAGTTGCCTCGGTTGGGGGAGCCGAGCAGATTTGATTGGAGGAGCTAGTGGGACGTTGTTTGTTAGTGCAGAAGAATGTCTATGGAGACAGAGCTCAGGTAGAGGGAATCATTGCCTTGACAAATTTCTAGCCAAAGAAATCTATATTCGGGTTGCAACAACAAAGGAGGATTGGAGAGGAGTGATTCGACATTTAGCCGGAGGATTTCCGTGAAGGAAATCAGGACTCAGAGGGAGTCTATAGGAGCTTGTTCCTTAGAGGGTTTCTTGCGTGAAATAAATCTAGATCCATGTCTTGTTGGATTACCAGCAGGAGAAGGAGAAGAAAAGCTGTCCTATATTTGTTGAGCAGAGATGGCAGTTAATGGACTGAGGGATCATGACGGATTGGATGGAGCTTCCAATTTTTTCATCTAGAAGGCCAAGATCCTAGCAGTCCTAGACAAAAATCGCATCAAGGACTATGCCTTAAAATTAGTTGTTGTTTCGGTCGACCTTGATCCATTAAAGAAGTAGGAAGAGGCCCAGGCAAAGGCCAAGTGCATGATCCTAGATGGCGTAAGAGATCATGTAGTACCACATATTGCTGAGAAAGAAACAACATGGGAGATTTGGGAGACGTTGACAACCTTGTAACAGGGCACTTCCATCTAGTGGAAGATGCTATTAGAAAATCAGCTAAGACAGTACTAGATGCAGAAGGGAGAAGAGATCGATCCCTTCCTCCTCAGTTTGCAAGGGATTAGAGACCAGTTGACTTTCGTGGGGTCTACACCAGATCCTGAGTTCATGGTCAGGACTGCCCTGAATGCAGCCACCGAGGACTGGTATACATTTGTCCAAAGTATCCTGGGCAGAGCGACTCTCCCCAATTGGGAGGAGATGTGGGCAGCTCTTCGACAATAAGAGATCAGGAGATTGATGAAGGTGGGGGGTAGCGGCAAAGGAACCCGGGTCAAGAAGGAGGAAGAGGAGGATGCAGCTCTCGCATCATCGGGATAGCAAGGGTAGCAAAAGCTGAAGAAGAAGGATATTTCCAAGGTCATACGCTTCAAGTGTGGGGAACTTGGACATTATGCCACTCAGTGCCCCCAGAAGAAGGGCAAGGAGGAAGCTTCTGAATCAAAGGCTACTACAGCGAAAGTTGACAGGGAAGGCGTGGATGACAATTGTGCCATGAGTGCTCATCCGCCTCTAGAGAAGAGGTGGGGCGACATGGAGTTGTAGTCGAGAGGACTACATGAACACGGGCAGGATCCTTGAGGTGCCCAAACTCTTGGATCACAAATGGCTACGGGAGCCCTTAACAACAGTAGCAAAATGATGGGTGTCAGTTGGAGCGAAGTGTTATGGAGCGACAATGGCAGAACTAGAGTTCGAAAGTATGAGGCAGCGTAGTGGATGTTGTAGTAGTGCAAGAGGCACAAAGCAGTTTGTAGCAGCACTGTAGCAGTAGAGGTAGCTACAACAACACGAGGCATCCAGACTAACCAACATGTCAGTTTTTTGGTGTAGTTTCAATTACCTACTTCTCAGTAACTAAGTTGTCGTGCAGCAGTTAGCAGTGGCAGTGCTATGAGCAACATGATGCATCATTTTGAGAGTGGGTTGCAGTACAAATCTAGCAGTGATAGTGGCAGAGTCATGGGCATCATTACAGGATGCAGCAGTGCAGTGGATGAAGGGGAGCAAGCCAAGCATCAACAACACATAGGCCCGATGCAATGGATCAGTGTGATACTTCTGTTGAGAAGTATTGCTAGAGCACTTTCCTCGCTAAGAGGGAGTGTTGAGTTTGGGTAGCATTGGATGTGCTCTAGCTTCAAAATTTTGTGAAGGGGCTAGAATACATGAGATCTCCAGAACCCAGAAATTGTATGGAGAAACTCCACCCGGATGACGAGTTATTAAAATAATTAATATTTTTAATGGGTTCCTAAGTCTAAACTTGGGAAAATAAAAATATTAATGGGTATTAATAAGAATATGGATGAGAAACTTCTAAGTGACGAGGATCAAGTCTGTTTTAATCTTAGACGTTGATTAGGGACTTAATCTTAGCCGTTGATTCATCAACAGGAAAATTATAAGAGGAGGCTTGAGGGTCAGTTGGAGATACACTTGAGAGATCAGTCAATTCGATTTTTTTGGGGAGAGGTTTGCTGAGAAAATCGAACAAGTGATTTGTTGTAGCAAAGGGGCAGGGATAGTTGAGGTTAGAGGATCTTCTCCGGGCCTTGAATACACAGCAAAGAGAGGCAAAGAGACGCCAGAGTAGAAAGCGCAAACCCAGGGAGACTAACGGTGGGCCAAGAAGAGCCCACACATTTCCACTGCTAGGGTAGAGCCACCCTCCAGCAAAAATACGAATTCAGCCAGGGAGGAGCAGGATCAGCCAAGAAGGCCAACGTCAGAGCTCTAGGAGGCAGAGGAGGTAGTGCAGTGCTGACGCAGTGTCCCAATGTGCTCCACGTGGGCCCACGTAACTACTGTGAAGGGGCAACGCAATTATAGTCGGGGACAACCAGTCCAGCTGCTGAAACGAAGAGATTTTGTCGGGTGAAGTGAGGTAATCTCACTTAGGTTTCTGCTCGTATATTTTTATCTCTGTAACTGGATTGCTGAGAGGGAATCCAGAGTTGTATTCAGAACTACTGCTTAATAATATAAAACCCTCAGAGCTGCTACATTGGTTTTCCTGCATTTGGTTTTTTCAGCGACGTAACGGTGTCCCTTATGTGTTTGTTTTGTTCTATTTTCAGTTCATGATATGTATCTATGTGTAGTCCACAATAGTGTTTTCATTGTTGTTTAATAATTAAATAACTTGTTGAATGTAAAAACAAGTAGGAGATAATAAACCAGTGATTGCATTAGGGTTTTGGATGTGTAGATTCAGAAATTTTCACAGTTTTCACAGGGAGAATCCAAAGTGGCAGAATCACAAGGGATGTCAGGATAGAGCGAATAAGGCATGGATGGAAGGGAGTCATCCTTCACCATCAATTCTTCTGTACATTCCCGCACACACTCATCATGAATGATAGCGCAGGCTGGCTACACAACACGAACTCTGTCGACAACTTGATCCTCGTGAACACAAGGTGTGGAGTCCGGAACGGGAGAACACAAGACAATACAATCTAGAGGATCAACAGAACGCAGGGACGGAGGTTGGGGTAACAAGTCCATATCACAACCAACAGGCTTGCAAGCCAAATCTGCGCAGATATCCAGAGCAGGTGGGGTAGGAGGATGTGACAATTCAATAGATGTGCACTTACATTCTCCCACCTCGTACTGTGGAGCTGGAGTTGTTTGATGAGAAGAGGGCGGACAATCACTTATGACAGTGGCATTGTCCGTCTTGGATTTAACACCGCTAACACCAAAGTCTGTTGGTACGTATTTGAATGATTCTAAGAATTGCAGATTTTCGGATATCTAAAGAAGATACCCAAATCTTCCATCGAGAAATTCCCAATCAATTTCATCTTTAGGAAATAAGTATGTAAGATTACAAAAGCATGTGTGAAATTTCTCAACGGATTCATCAGGTGGTTTTCTTAATTTCAAAATTTCTTTATTGAGTGCTTGGTAGTCAAAATGATGGAAAGCATGATCTATCTCTACGATCAACTGAGTGAGAGAGTGAATAGAGTTCTCGGGCAGCATGGTACACCAATGCAGCAGGTGCCCTCAAAGCGTGTGCGCGAAAAATGCGCACCTCATGTAATATTCATGGATTTTATACTTTTGATATATAACTACTAAGGCCATTCTGTGCTCAAGCCAGGCCATTCCGTCTTCACCATCATATATGTATTGTGACAAGAAATTCCAGAGCTTCTACGAGATTTCAAGGTCGTTCCCATAAGAGATACACTTTGGGAGAGAAATCTTGTGTTTATTCATGATAAGTATGTGAAGATTCAAAATAGATTGTGAGGACTCAGCTTGTCATCTTGCCCTCCTTCTAGCGCCAGAAATGTTGACGATGCTGGACCCGCCAACATTCAAGGGATCTCCCCGATATGAAGTCCCAACTAGACCTCACAATGTTTGGTGTAGTAGTCCCATCCAGTACAATCGCCCAGTTTCCATTATCCTAAAGATATGCCATATCTCTTGCTTGTCAACACATGAGAGTGGTTTACTTTGTCTTCAAACAACGAGGTTCGTGTTCTTGGTGAGTTCTTAGTGTAACTTGTGTCTAATTTCTTTCACTGTAGAGGGAGAGGGTGAGAGTGAGTCTCATGTCGAAAGGGAATAGTTCCAAATCTGTTAGAGACACACAACACAGCAGGATATGCGTAGCTTCTGGGCGAGTAGTCCACACGGATGCAGCAGTTAGAAACACAGAGTGAACAGATAGCACATACAACACCCAACGGAATAGTCCACACGAGTGCGACGGTCGTTATAACAAGTTTATGAGAATGAATCTGTCGAGTTTCTGGTGGAGTAGTCGACACGAGCGAGATAGAGTTAACAACCGATACAACACATTTTCAACAACATATGTACTAAAAGAACTGAAATAGTTCAATTGTCTTAATACAGGTTAAAGCAACATGCATTACAAGCATCCAAAGAATAGTCTTACAAACGAATACAATACATGTGTGAAAACGTGTTGGCCTGTTAACAGGTTTCTAAATTAAGTGAAAGTTCCACAACACATCCGTACACCATTACATCACTAACCCCGATAGCAGGGCATTGGAGCCACTGCTTGCTCCTAAAAAAAAACACTACAGACTGTCAAGGCTATGTGGGAGGAGCCAAGGTGAAAAGTCTTTTGTATGTACAAATGAGGGGTATATATAGCCAAGGGTGAAACTGACCCTTGTGACTGTTCAACTTCCCTCATGACTGTTCGACTTACATGATTCTTTGACTTCATCCGTGGTCTCTTGGACATTGATTACACAATTATGGCCCAAGGTAGTGATTTGGTCAAGGTGACTCATGACAAAACTCGACATGACACTGTTGGTATGCACATGTTGGCTGTGCTTTTCATGTCGATCTACTGTGCTGTTGAGTGATGAGTGTGCCCGTGGTGTACCATAGCTTCACCTCCGAATGGAAGAATGCGTAGAGTCTTTAATGGTCTTGGTGTTCGTTTGTTACCTCATGCATGCGCATGTGTCTCCTTCGATTGCTACTTGGTATGCTTCGTGTGTTCGTCCAACCGTGAGCAAGTATTCTAAGATGTGCTCCTTATTCATCTCGTTCGTCGTCGCGCCATGTCTCATCCATGTACGTATTTATGCAATCACTCATGACGAGACGTCATCAAATCTAGAAATCCCCTAGTCTACCATGATTCATTATGTTTCGCTTTTGGGTGCAGGTGACTGGGAGAGAGGACAAAGCTCTGAAACGACGCAGAGAACATGTCAACCTGGGATGCAAGGCTCCGGGACACTGTCAAGAAAAATTGCACAGAGGTCAATGATAGGATGGGATGAGCAGTTTGGAACAATAGTGACATTCTGTGAGATCTGGATCAGCTAGGAGGAAGAACGGCGTAATTTTTCCGGGGAAGGTAGTGTGGGCAGCAGAGGACATTGGCAGTGAAAACTACGTAGATTCTCAGGGGAGGCTGGGAGTAGGCTGTGAGAGCTTGCTGGCCAAAATTGGGAAAAACTGGGAGGCAGTCATGCAAGACATGTTTGTGCAGTTTCTGGGCTGAGTGGGATGCTAGGAACCTGGTGGACAGTTCAGGAAAACTACACAATTTTCAGGAGTAGCAGTAGGCCAGCTAGCAGGGGGACTAACTATCAGAAATGTGCAATTTTTAGAGACAGTGCAGTGACAGGCAGTGGGTGCCTGTCCTTCTTATCTACACAATTTCTTCAGCTAGTTCAAGCAGGCAGGCTGACAGCTTCTGCGCAATTTTTGGGAGTCAAGCCGGAGGTCACTACCCGGTCAAATTCTCTGGTTGACCAATACGAGGCTTAATGGATTGGTTTGTGGCAACGCAGATTGAGATGGCTTCCTTGGCAACTTTTTTGTTGTTCTGGGTGACAGACAGTCACGTAGATTCCAAGATTACGCTGTGCAGACTGCTTGGGAGGCAGTTTCAAGATCTGCGCAATTCTAGGCAGCAATATTTGATGACTGAGGGCTGAGGCTGCACAGTGTAGCTCAGAGGAGGTCCAACTGATGGAGGGTGGTCCGGGCGACAAATCTTTGACAAAATGGTTAAGTTTGTGAGCGAGTGAACTTGTGTATACATGACCTTGTGAACACACACTCAACATGACTTGATGACAAGACATCTCGAACGAACACTACAACATATGCTCAGTTTGACTAACAACGGGACTGTCTAATGGTGAAAATGACAAGTGCGACACTTCGGATAGACCTTCAGACGACCATGACGAAACTTGCGCGGAAATGCTTACAACATTGTGTGTGAGTGCGATGGATGTTTACATAGCGAACACAACTAAAACACAAACCTTCAACATCACCAAAACAAGGTCACAAGAATAACATAGCGATCAACATGCTGAAGACGACAGTTGGTCAAACGAGTGAAAAGGAAGCATGACATGTAGAGGAAACACATGAAATGACTTTTTGTGTTTGCGCACATGCATGTTACTGAGGACAGGATGATATGACAATGACAAGCAGTCGTGCAAACTCAACTAAGAGGTGTACTTCAAAATGTGTTCTTTACTTACCATACTTACCCTCGAGATGATCATGCATCCGACGAAGTTTGCATGTGGTCCTAATATTTTCCATTATTTGTTCTCTTGGTCCTCCTCAACTTCTTGGGAGTGATCTCAGCATGTCACCTTTTCCTGTAGTCAATGAGCGATGGATCAGCACAATTTCAATGGAAAGTGACTGTTGTCAGGAGGAGGTCCTGGGAGGCCCATCTGCACAGTTTCTGTATGCATAACCGATAGAAAAACTTGGACAACACTACGTAGTTTTAAGGCATAGGACACTATAGCGGGATTGGGGTCCTAGGAGGACACCTTTGCGCAGTTTCTGAATGGAGGGCAGCTCGACTACTTTGCGCATATCTGGAGAGCATTGTTGGATACTTGACTGCTCTACGCATTTTTGGAGAGGAATATTGGTTGGGGTCTCTGCACACTACAGGGTTTCAGCAAGAAAGGGAGGAAGGTTGATGGTTGCAGAAGCAAAGTGCATAGTTCCGGGAGGCTGGATGAGGCTAAGCTGCTTGGGAAATTGGCTAAGTGTGAGATTAGTGAAACATATGTAAACATTGATATGACTTGATTGTGATCGCACATAGACACTTAGTGATATAACATAGACTATCCAGAATGTAAAACATTCTTTGCTTGATGCAACAGCCTTCGTGACAAGAGTGCGTGTAGTGAGTGTGAAACATGTCTATGTAATGATAACAACTCATGCACGCATACTTTCCCTTGAAGCAAAACAACATCCTCTTTGCATGACACGCAGCAACCCCTATGCCCAAAGATGACATATACTTCATAAAGATGAGAACACGGACAACTCTTAAAATCAACGAGGGGATTGAAATCATGAGCTTACCAACAAGCAATCAAGGATGATCGATAGCAGGATCCAAGGTAGGCTCCGAAATTTGCATGTGAGCCAAATTTTTGGAGGGTGGTTGTAGCCGCTACAACATGTCCCCAAATCCAATTCTGTAAGTGAAGGAGCATCATAGCTATATAATGCTCAAAATGATGTCATACCAATGGCGATATGGTATGTGATGTTGTGACAATGTTCAACTAGATGCAACCACTTAATCTAATCCTTCTGCTACCTTGACACAATTACATAGATAGCCCTCAACCCATTTTTTCACAATCTCAGTCTAACCATTTGTAGGAGGGTGATAATTGGTAGTTTTAGTTAACTCTGTGCCAACTAACCTAAATAAATAATGCCAAAACACACTGAGAAACCTACTATCTTTATCACTGAAAATGTGTTTAGGTAGTCCATGAAGTCTAAACACCTCCTGAAAAAATAACTTGACCACTTGTGCTACCTTATACTCTGAAGAAATAAAGAAGAAGTGCCTAAACTTAGTCAATAAATCAACAAATACATAAATACAATCTCTACCCTGCACCTTCAAAATACTTGTAATGAAATCCATGGATATGATCTCCCACTTCTACTTTGGGGTAAATAAAGGTCATAACAAACTTGCAGGATTAGTATACTTAGACTTGTTCTACTAACAAGTCATACATCTCCCCACATGCCTCGGTACATCATCCTTGAGGCTCTTCTAAGAGAACCTCTCTTTGATCTGCCTATAAGCTTTGAAATACCTCAAACTCCCTACCAATGGTGTGTCATGAATAAATCTCATAATCTTCTCCTTGAGTTTGGAGTCAAAGAATAAGTAGATCCTATCTTTATAAAATATAATATCATCCACTAATTTGTGCTTGTCATCTTGAATGTGCCCATCCATTAACTCACAATCAAACTTGTTCTTTTAATATTCCACTAACAAAAGTGCTTTCCAATCAACTAAAATCTCCATGAGTGAGCATGTTGCTGGCTCCTAGAAAGGGAATTTGCAACAACATTCTTCTTTCCCTTCATATACTCAATGTCAAATTAATAGGCTTGTATCTTGCTTATCCACTTCTACTACCTCTCGTTCAAGTATTTCTTCTTTAAGAAATACCGCAAAATGTTTTGGGTGGTCCTGACCATGAATCTAACACCCGCCAAATATTGGCTAAATTTTTCCAAAGCATGCATGATGGAAAGTATCTCCCTATCATGGAGGGAGTAGAGATTATATGAATCCCCAAGTTTCTTACTTTCAAATGTTATCAGAGTTTTTTTCGACACCAAGATGTCCCCTATACCTTCTCCTGAAGCATCACATTCAAGCACAAAGGGTTGAGTGAAGTCAAGTAGTGCAAAAATTAGGAAAGAGCTCGTCATCTCCTTCAGCTTGTTGAATATTTGTTGAGCTTCCCCTGTCCATCTAAATGCCCCTTTCTTCATCAAATCTATCAAGGGTGCAACTAACTGGTATAATCCCTTAACAAAGTGGTTATAGTAGTTGCACAATGCCATGAATCCTCTTAGCCCTGTGATGGTCATTGGTGTTGGCCAATCTAATATGGCTTGTATCTCCTCCTGATGTACGTATACACCCTACATGGTTATCACATTGACAAAATACAAATTCAAATTTTAACTGCTTCGCATATAGTGATTACTCCTACAATATACCCAATCCATCATCTAGATGTCTCAAGTGATCCTCCCGTGACTGACTCTATACAAAACGATCAACAGAGAACACTGGTAAGAATTTCCACAATTTCGTTTTGAAAATGTCATTCATGCAAGACTAGAAAGTGGTAGATGTGTTGGTCAACCCAAATGGCATGATTAGGAACACGTAGTGCCCATAGTGACACTAAAAAGCAGTATTGTGGACTTCATATTCTGACACTAATTTGATGATAGATTGAAGATCAATCTTCGAAAAATAAAATGCCCCATGCAACTTGTCCAATAACATATCGATCCTGGGTATGGTGTACCTATTTTTACTTGTCTCCTTGTTTAGGATATAATAGCCAATGCACATCCTCATAGTTATGTCCTTCTTTTTAACCTATACAACTAATGAAGCGAATGAGCTAGAACTAGGTCTGATGAGCCCCATTTCGAATAGTTCGTTGGTCAACTTTTTTATTTCCTCTTTGAACTTCTTAGGTTTCTTGTATGGAGTGGTTATCATTGGATTTTTCCCCTCTTCTAGCTTGATGGTATGCTCAAATGTAATATTGCTAGGGAATTTTTGCAGTAAATAACAAAGCATACATAGACACAAAAGCCATGAAAATCAAACACATAAATCAGTCCATGAATTTGCACCAAAAAACTGTGTTGCTGATCCATTTCATTACAAAATGAAGAGGGTACAATGTACTGTAGGAAAGTGTGCACTTCGGCTTGATCAAGGCAAGCTAGCAATGCCCAAGTGAATACTGAGAAATCCCCCTCAAGTGTGCTGCTGCTCTCTCCTGGCTCTACGCTAAACTGCCAAAAAATACGCTGTTGGTTGTGAAGAATTGTTGCTAGGGCCTTCTCTGGTGCTTAGAAAAATTGGGAAATTAAACCTAGACTCTCCACCAAATAACCATAATAACCCACGAAGGAATTGACTGAGGTTGGTCTTGGAATGTTGGCCCTCTTTTATCTCTATGGCTCCGCTATTGGGTAGTTCAACCCACCCGTAGATTCTGCTACCAAGAGCCCTCAAACTGGTTGCAATCTCCAAACAAATTCTCCCCCGGGCTCCTCTTCAAATATTAGCCTCAAACTCCCTTGACTCCTTAAACCCCAAGCATACCTCCTCTAAGAACTGCGCAGTCCCTAACTGCTACTGTTGAACCTCTCCAAAAATTCACACTCTCCCACTGCTGGAATGAACTGGAATAGATGGAACTCCCTCCTTGGGCTGGCACTCAAAGTCCACCGAAGCAAGGGTTGATATTTCTTCTCGGAAACACTCGTGTGCTAAACAACACTTGCAGACTTGGCTTCAGCTCAAGCGTGTTATGTCAAAGACAATTTTTCTCTAAGATGAATGAATAACAAAATGAGTGCCTTTCCTTCTTTTTGTCAAAATGCCTCCAACGTGCTAATGTGGGCCCAACTCGATTTACTCCCACCAAATTTCCTCCAATGCATGTGTACTTCCCATGTGGGCCGCAATTCTCAATGGGTGGCCCCCACGCTCCACTAGTGGCTCGATATTTCCCTTCCATCCATAATGTTTGGGGTCTTTATTTAATCAAAAATCAATGTCGGGCCTCTAGACCCACATTTCCTATGTGAAAACATGAATAAGAAAAAATTGGCCAAAATTGATATTTCACTTAGTAATAATGCTGAGTGGTAATATCAAAGTCCTCCAAGCCAAGACAGTGCTTGTCCTCAAGCAACTTTAAAGAAGGATTTCGAAGTATCTACTCCCCTTCCCAAGTGGCATCCTCATCTGGTAGGCTCCTCCATCTGATCAAAAATGCCTTAATGATCCTATTCCTCAAATGCCTCTCCCAAGTGTCTAGAATAGCCTCCGACTCTAGAACTAAGTGCCCCTCATCATCCATAGGTGGTAGCTCCATAGTTGCGATCACCTATTGCCCTAACACCTTTTTTGGGCAAGACACATGAAAAATGTTGTATACCGAACTTCCCAGGGGTAGCCCAGCTCATATGCTACCTCACCAACTCTGCAAGTGACTCGGTATGGCCCATAAAAATGAGGTTTGAGCTTCTCATCCCCCTTCTGCTTGAGTGATGACTGCCTACACTGTTGAAGCCTTAAGAAGACCAAATACCCTACCTCAAACTGTCTCTCAACTATGCCCCTGTCTGCAAAAAGTTTTTGTTGGTTCTGTGTTCTCTGCATTTTCTCTTTGGGAGCCCGCAAAATGTCTTAGCTCTCTTGTATCCAATCCTTGGCCCTAGGGGCCTTTCTATCTCCAAACATCATGCCAGTAAAAGACAATGCATCGTAACCATATAGAGCTCGAAATGGAGACATACCTATGGACATGTGGTATGTGGTGTTGTAGCAGTACTCTCCCAAGTGTAAGCACTGTATCCATGCTCGTTGATGGCCTGTCACATAGTTACACGAGTAACCCTATAGCCATTTGTTAAATATCTTCGTCTTCCCATCTTTCTAGGGGTGATAACTAGTGCTCGAAATGAGCTCAGTGCCCACCAGTCGGAATAACTCCTGCCAAACCCGCCCCATGAACCTGCTATCCTGGTCATTGAAAATGGTCTTTAGAAAACCATGTAGCTAAAACACCTCCCTGAAAAACAATTAGGCCACCTGCGAGGCGAAGTACCAAGCTGAGATGGCAAAGAAATGTGCAAACTTCATCAACCGGTCCACCACCACATAAATCCAGTCCTTGCCCTGTACTGTGGGCAACCCAGTAATGAATTCCATTGACACACTCTCCCATTTCCCCTGAGGGATAGGAAGATGTTGTAGCAACCCTACAGGGTGTGATTCTCACCCTTGTTCCTCTAGCATGGGTCACACTCACTGACATGCCTAAGAACATCCTCCTTAAGGTCCTTCCATGCAAAATGCTCTCTGATGGCCCTATACGTCTTTTTGAACCCCTTCTGTCTTGCTAATGGTGAGTCATAGCCAACCTGTAAAATATTCTCCCTCAATTGGGAGTTGGGCACCAAGTAAATTTGAGCTCTGAAGTAAATCACCTCGATCATCACCTTTTACTGGTCATCTTCCACCGCCCCATCAAGGGCCTCATATGCAAATTGGTCCTTGGAATACTCCCCTAGTAACTACACCCTTCAATCTAGGGAAATTCTCATCAGTGAAAGGGTAGTCGGTCTCCTGGACAATACATCCACCACCACGTTATGCTTCCCTTTGATATAATCAATGTCAAAGTCGTATGCTTGGAGCCTGCTCACCCACTTTTTCTGCCTCTCCTGCAACTACTTTTTCTCTAAGATAAATTTGAGGTTGTTGTCGTCCGTCTTAACCGTTAACCTGTTCCCCACAAAGTATTGTTTGAACTTGGCTAGCGCATGCATGATGGCTAGCATCTCCATGTCATAGATGGAGTATAGCCTCTCGAGGGGCAGTAGTTTTCAACTCTCGAAACCTATGGGGTTGCCTCCCTGCATCAAAACTGCACCTAAACCCTATTTGGATGCATCACACTACAACACAAAGGGTTGGGTGAAATTTGGAAGTGCCAATACAAGACTACAACTCATGACCTATTCGAGGCGATCAAAAGCCTCCTACACTATACCACTCAAAGGCCCCCTTCTTCGTCAAATTGGTGAGGGGAGCTGCCAACTGAGAGAAGACCTTTACGAACTTCCTATAATAAGTGTAGATGCCCACAAATCCCTCAACTCTATCACATTCCGGGGCTCTGGCCAATCCTAGATGGCCCTGATCTTCTCCTCATGGACCCTCACACTGTCCTCCCCAATGATATGACCTAGGTAGAGCATCTTTGTCAAACCAAACTCGCATTTAGACAATGTCATGTAGAACTCTTGCTCCTCTAAAATACACAACATTGTCTCTAAGTGTTGCAAGTGCTCCTCCCTTGTCTGGCTATAAATCAGTATATCATCAAAGAACACCAACATGAAAGTTTGCAGTTGTCCACGAAACACATGGTTCATGTAGGATTGAAAAGTGGCTAGAGTGTTGGTTAGACCGAAAGGCATAAACAGGAACTCAAAGTGCCTGTAGTGGCACCTGAAAGCGATCTTGGGGACATCCTAGTCCATCATCCTGATCTAGTGCTAACCTAAATGTAAGTCAATCTTGGTGAAGAACTTTGCCCCACTCAGCTCATCCATTTTCTCATCTATGCATGGGATGGGGTAACGGTTGTTCATGGTCTTTTTGTTAAGGGCCCTGTAGTCAATGCACATACATAGGGACCCATCCTTCTTCTTCACCAAAACAATTGATAAAGCAAAAGGGTTGGATCTAGGCTTGATGTGTCCAAGTATCAACAGCTCACGAATATCTCTCTCTATCTCATTCCGATATGCCTTGGGATGTCGGTAAGGGGCAGTAATCACAGCCTGTACCCCTAGCTCCAGCTCAGTGGTATGCTCAAACCCTCAATCAAGTGGCTGACCCAGTGGTATGTCTCCAAAGGCTACTGGGTACCTATCCAAAATGGCCTGTATATCTGGGTGTGGTGGCTTGGGCTGACCCCTAGCGTCTGAAACCCTCAACTACACATCCCAATCAATGTCCCCATGTCTTAGATCAACCTCCATCCTATGGGACAAAACAGTTTGTGGAGGGTAAGAGCGCATACCCCGTAGCAAAAATGGTTTGCCATTTGGCCTTGTGAACTCCATATCCAACTTCCTCCAATCAATAGTGACTCTGCCAAGCGAGTAGAGCCACTGGACACCCATCACCACATTGGTGTCTAGCACATCCAGCACGAAGAAGTGATTTGTCACTAAGTAGTTCCCCATGGTCACTGTCAAAGTTGGAACATAGTGTGTGCACTGCATGGTTCTGTTCCCTAGTACCAAAACCAAAAAATGCTCAAACTCCTCACTTATGACACCCCTCCTCTGAACCATCTGGGCATCAATAAAATTGTGGGTATCCCCATTGTCCACTAAAATTGAGACACGCTACCCCTGCACAGTGCCCTTGATCCTCAAAGTCAAAAAATTGGGTACCCCACATAGAGATGCAAGACGCCTCTTAATGGAGCGAAAGGAGCTCCCCCTAGTGGGGGTGGTGGTGGTGGCCCCCTCTATTCCCACATTGCGTTGTCATATCCAACCACCTCCAAATATACATCATTCAACAAATCACTATCAGAGAAAACCTCAATGTGGTGGGCCTTTCCTGCTGTGCATCTATGGCCTGGAGCCCATGGTTCTTGATAGGTAAAACACAACTTCCTCCTTTGGAGGTCTCTCCGGATCTCCTCATCCAACTATCCACACCCCTGGTTGGCTCTCGGTGGTGGATATCTAGTGTCTCTTCCCCTCTATTAGAAGCCTAGTCTAGGTGGTAGTGGTGCTCTAACCCTCAGTAGGGTATCTTGCAAATAGTCCTGCAAAGTAGTGGGTCTATTGGACTTTACCAGTGGCTCTACTAGCCCCTCTATAAACATGAAGACCCTCCTAGAATTTAATAGATCAAGTACCATCACGACAGCCTCAGAAACTTCGAAATGTAAGCCTCAGTGTGCCCGGTCTGCTTGAGCCTTGTCAGCTCTCCAGAGTGCTCCTCCAGATCCTTTCTCTCAAAACACTCCAACACTCTCTTAGTGAAGTCCTCATAGGTTGTCACCCTAACATGTCCCATTGTGGTTATCCCATGGAACCACCAATCATGGGATTCACCCTCTAAATGTAGTTTGGCAATTTTTATTGCCTCCCCCTCTATCATCTGGTTTATATAGAAGTAAACATCTAGATTCTCTACCCATACTCTGGCTGAGCTCTTAGAAGAGCCGTAAAAAGTTGGGATAAATAACCTACCACAGTACGCTGCAAATTTGTCCCTTGTGTGTAGTTTACCCAACTCTGTCCCTTGGGCCCATTATTTCCCTTCAGCTGACAAAGGTCCCTGAATGTGATAGCTTCCCTGAATTCGGGTCCATAGGACTGGTAATCTAAGAAGTATTCCCCCATAGGAAACTCCTCCTGCCCTTGCATCCCACTAGCTCCAAATGTCAAGAACATGGGAATAGTGGATCTAGGTGGTGTGTTGGGAATAAGAGGCATGTTGGCATTAAGGGATGAGTGGTTATGTGAAGTACCAGAGCCTTCACCCAGTTGGAATTCCCATTGAATTCCCTTACCCTTGTTGTTGCCACAATTATGCTGCCTTAGTTCCTCAATACCCTTAGACAAGTCCTGTATTGCCTTCAACAAATTATGAGTAAACTCCTCCTTACTTTTTCTACCTCTCTCATTCCCTTCCATGTTTTTTTCCACAACCTCTATTTCAGTTATCAAGGGATCTGGAGTAATCTACAACTACCTTTCTCTACTCCTGTACCTTTGTCTTCGGTAAGTCATGTTTTGCCTATCCTATGGTATCATAGACTACGCTGCTCCGACAAACTAAGCCAAGTCTATGATCTCTGATACCACTGTAATATTCCCAGGGATTTTTTACAGTAAACAACAAAGCATATATAGACAAAAAAACCATGAAAATAAAACACATAAATTAGTCCATGAATTTGCACCAAAAATTGTGTTGTTGAGCCATTTTATTATAACATCAAGAGGGTACAATGTGGTGCTAGAAAGTGTGCACTTGGGCTTGCTCAAGGCAAGTTAGCAATGCCCAAGTCAATAATGAGAAATCCCCCTCAAGTGTGTTGCTGCTCTCTCCTGGCACTACGCTAAACTGCCAAGAAAATATGTTGTTGATTGTGAAGAACTACAGCTAGGGCGTTCTTCAGTGTTCAAACATTTCCGGGAAATTAACCCCGAACTCTCAACCAAATACCTAGAATAACCCACAAAGGAATTGGCAGATGGTTGACCTTGGAATGTCGGGCCTCTTTTCCCTCTATGGCTCTACTGCTGGGTAATTCGTTCCACTTATAAATTTTGCTACAAAAGCCCTAAAATTGGTTGCAATCTCCAAACAAATGCTCTCCTGGGCTCCTCCTCAAATCTTAGCCCCAAACTCCCTTGACTCCTCAACCCCCAAGCATACCTCCTCCAAGAACTGCGTAGTCCCTTGGTGGTGTTGCTAAACCTATCCAAAAACTCGCACTCCCCCACTGCTGGAATGAACTAGAATAGATGGAACTCCCTCCTTTGGCTAGCACTCGAAGTCTACTGAAGCAAGGGTTGAGATTAGTTTTGCACAAAACGTCCCCCCCTTGAATCAAAACCCCGATCTGTGATCCGTACAGATGCGTGGGGGAAGCGTCATATGAAGCGTATTTTGGAAAAACCGAAACGCATTTTGCGCTGGTAAACACGCTTCCTGGAATTTTCAGAAGCGTGTGACCAAAACGCATTTCGATTTTTCCGAAATGCACTTCGTACAGTGCTTCGACCGTAGAAAGCGTGTTGCTTCTAAGTACGAAGCATACGGATTGAGAGCGATTCCATACAACGTCTGCAGTTTATAATTTTTTTTTTTTTGTTAACTAGTGGTTTTTTTTGTACTAATTTTTTGAGCGATTCCAGGATGATGATGATCGAGTTGAGATGCCACCCCCATGTGGTCCCTTGGTTCCTGGGTTCCATGGTTCAGCACCAACAACAGGGGGTTTGTCTTCATCAGTTTCAGTGCCACAACTTCCACAGACACCATCTTCTTCATTGCCACCACATGGAGGCCCGCCGCCACGTTCTCTTTGTGGTGGAAGGAGGAGAGATTAGTAGATATATTCACAATTTACTACTTTTGTCATAGATTAATCATTAGACTTGTAGGCTTGTGAATTTGAACCTTTTTGTCTTGGCGGTGACCAAGTGACCTATTTTGTAAACATTATTATTTGAATTTTGGGCATGACAAATGTTGACAGTTGCTCACTTGCTAGATAAAGCATAATATGCTCTATGTGTTATGTTTTATAATATGCTTAAATGTTTTATGTTATCTAATATGCTTAAAAATTTGATGTATGTTTGTAATTGCGAGAATATAGATGGTTGATGCTCGAATAATTAATCATTGATGTACATACTAGTAACTACAGTGGAATCATGGATGCCATATCTATCTTGATTTATGCAAAAATATGCATGTTTTCATGTCTTCTACAACTAATTTGGTATTTGGGATGTTTGTTTTGAATATAAATGCAAATATATATATATATATAGCAAACGCTTCGCTTCCTAAATTTTTGGAAAATGATGCTTCTACATCCCCTCTTCCAAAAAACGTCCCCGTTTCGTCCCCTCTTCGTGCAACATTGATTGAGATTTCCACATGGAAACACTCGTGTGCTAAACAACACTTGTAGACTTGGCTTCAGCTCAGGCATGCTATGTCAAAGACAATTTTTCTCAAAGATGAATGAATTCCAAAATGAGTGCCTTTCCTTCCTTCTATTAAAATGCCTCCAATGTGCTCATGTGGAACCTACTCAATTTCCTCCCATCGAATTTCCTCCAATGCATGCGTACTTCCCATGTAGGCCACAATTCTCCATGGGTGGCCCCCACGCTCCACTAGTGGCTCGATATTTCCCTACCATCCCTAATGTTTGGGGGCCTGCTTTAATAAAAAATCGATGTGGGGCCTCTAAACCCACATTTCCTAAGTTCAAACATGAATTAAGACAAAATTGGCCAAAATTGATATTTCACTTAGAGATAATGCTAAGTGGGAATATCACATCAAAGCCCTTGTCAGGAGGTATCCATGGTGGAATATTTCAAAATACCTTCTAAGTTTATTCAACAATGACTAAATATTTGTGTGATAAAGTCGACTACTATCTAAAGGTCTCTTTGATGTAACCAAACACTATGTTGCCCAAGATATGTCACCATACCAAAATGTACTCTCCATCCATTTGGATGTAACAATTTTAGGGGCACCATTGGTCATTCCCCTTGAAATCAATTTCTTTCCATTCGTTGTAGTGAACTCCATCTCCATTTTCTGATTGTCCTTCTTGTGCCTCCCCATAGATATAAGCCACTGAACACCCAATACGAGATTGGTGTGTGAAATTTCCTTAATTGCAGCAACCAAAAAATTATCTTCTAGTGTCCCTACTGAAAGGATGAGGATGGTTCTGGCCTGTCACCCTCCTCAACTGGGTCAACCTCTCATCATTCCAATGAATTCCACCCCAAAATTCCTACATACTAAATTTCCCTTGAGCCATGGGTTTGTCTACGTTTTCACCAATCATTGTACCTACCTACCCAAATCTTCCATTATATTACTGGTTACCCACAGGTTGGCCAATATCATGCTCTGATACCACTTTAATGTTCCAAATTGAATTTTATAGCTAATAACAGACACATGAAGTAGGCTACAACAAATAAAATCACAAATATGCATGCACCATCAAAACATCAAGAAACTAGGAAAATAAGCTGAGCCATTTTATTAAATTATGAGTTGTAAGGAGTACATATAGCAAGGAACAAGTGAACCTAGGCTTGCATAAGCAAGTTGGAGCAACCCAGGTGGAAGAAATGACCCCTAAGAGTTAAGAAACTTCAGCCCGATATCCTTCTGCGCAGACCCAGAAATTGGTAACTACTGTTGCATTGGAAATGCTAAGAATGACCCTTTGTAGTGTCTGAAATTGCTTGAAAATGTAGTTGTAGCATCTTCCAAAAATACTCAACCAAACCTAGAATGGAACCTGTGCCAAACCAACCACTCGAAAAACCCACAAAATGGTACAATTACCGGCTAAATAATAAAGCTTATTGTTCAACAAAAACGGGATTTATGTTTTGAATACTGCCCAGAAAATTCTTCAAATTTAACCCCGGAATCCTCTCAACAAACCCACAAAAACCCGGAAAAGGTTTTGGCTAATTCTGACACTCCTAGAATGCCCTCATTTGGCACTATGCCCTTTTGAACAAGACTGTGTCCCCTAGTGATGTAATATGTTGAAATCCTCCTTATTTCTCCTCAATCTGCGATAAGAGTGATAAAGGAAATTTTCTCGTATGTAGGGGAGAGGTTTCACATCAAGTCCCAACACAAGATAGCTGAACCCAACCCCACAAAAGCGTTGTCCAGTGGCCCCCTGCATAGGCCCTAGGAAGATAAATTCGTTCCCTTCAATAGTAGTCACCTCTAGCTCCAAAAACTTCCACTATGTCTAGACTTCCCCTAGAGCAACTTCACTAATTTTCTCCCAACAAAACACCCTCGAAAGTTCGCTGAAATGAGTGGTATGATTTCTCTACTACGTCCTCCCTAGAATACGAATTGGTTGAAGGAATCTACTACAATGTGCTAAAATATTCTACAAACCTTCTCACCAAATTAGCAATAGCTTGCCTCCCTAGGGTGGCACTCGAAGTCCACTGAAAAAAGGGTGAGTTCTCCCATTAGAAAACTTTGTGCTAAGCAGCACTTGTGACCCAGCTAAACAGCTTGAGCAACAAAGGAAATAGATGAGCAAAGAAAAGGCCCCAATATATTCTATGCTCCTATTTATAATTTTTTCCTTTCCTCCTCATGCGGGTCCCTCCATCCAATATTTCGACCTCCTTCCCTCAACAATTTGATTTTCTCTACAAGTGGTGTGTATCCATTATGGGTGTGGAACCCACATTCCACTAGGAAAATAATTTCCTATTTCTCCTACGTCCCATATGCCAAAAGTGTCTCCAATGCTCAAGTTACAAAATTGTGTTATGCTTAGCACCTCCCCAATAAACTGCATTAACTCCCTCAAATGAAAAATCAAAATTGGGGCTATTACACATAGATTGAGTAATAACCTGCACCAACTCTTGCTGCCTTCTTTCCAAATCATTTAAGGCATTGATAATGTGTCCAAGTTCTTGTTCATTTTTGTCACCCATTTCTTCTTCTCCCTCTGATTTTGAATGAGGGAGGTATTTTTCCTTTCTTTGTCTCCTATAAATGATATATCCCCTATTCTTCGGTCTCATCAAAGTGGCATATACTCACAGTTTGGCAGGAAAACTAGCTCTAATACAACTATAATATCCTACTTGCAATACTGATTTAACTTGTAAAATTTTCAAATTTTACTTCAAGTGTTTAGACAAGCACTTTGCAAGAAATTATTCATTCAAACACTTTGCATGCAAATAATTGGATGCATTACAAAGTAAAATTAAGAAACAACTGCTAACCAATTTTATGCAATAAATCCAACAAATAGACACCAAATTCTTCATCCAAATTTTATTAAACCAAATCCAGAGTTTACATGCAAAAATTACTAATTTATGGAACCTAGAATATGCCTTAGCAACTGGCAAGATTTGGATGAGATAAAAAGTATGGTCTTCAAAAAATATAGTTGTGATCTCCTCAATCAATTCGATCCTCCAAGAGAGAATTTGAACTTCGAATATCAACTCAACTTCCTTGAAGAATTAGGCTTTCAAAAGGAATGTTTCCTCCTAATTTCTCATTCCCATCATCACTTGTGGACTATTTCTACCTCCTTAGAGGATTTCGGCCTTGCTATTGTAGCCTTATATTCTTGTGGAGATGTGAAATTTGTGGATACTTTTCCTATTGGAGACTAGCTCTTATTTTGGAGACATCACTAGGATACTGAATGATTTGGTCATGCACATCTTTTGAGTGCCTTTATTGTTGACTATCTTTTAATGGTTATGTATGCAATACATTTTTCTAGGGCTTCTATGTTCTTGTTAAATTGCCTATCTTTCTATGGAATTTTGGTGAAGTATTATATGTTTTAAATAGAGAATGTATGGCATCCCTTGAGGACCTCTAAGTTAGATTTCCTCTTGATTTCGTCCCCTCATAAAGTGGTAGCTGAGGTTTTGAAAACTAGGGTTTATCTTCCCCTTACTCCCTTCTAGGGTTTGATATCTCCATAGTAGGTTTCCCTTAGAATCAATCACCTAAGAAACAAGCACTATCTTCCACATAGGTGATAAAATATCACAAAATATTCTTCTCAAATTTTATTTAGCTCTCCTCTTTCATTTTCGGCCCTTCAAGACAAGCCGCTAGGCCAGGCCCTAGTGTTGAATTCAAATAAGGGGATGATGTTAGCCTATTGCCAAGTGCTTCATGTGGATTGAGTCTCATTGAATTAAAATCTAGCCTTTTTCATTGTCAAATTTTCCTCCTTAGGGCCAATGTCACATGCCCTAGCTAATTTTTCCCTAGCAAAACCCTAATCTAGCACCAAGGCTTCGAGTTAGGGCTTGTTTAAGGCTTGTGGCTCCTGTTTTTTATCATATCAATTTTTTATAATCCTTTTCTTGGTATTAAGTGACTTTGTAAGCCATTATCATTACTTATCTCTTAAATCCTAAGCCATAGATACCTTTGATAGGCTTATTAAAGTGCATGCTATTACTTTTCCTACTGGATTGTGACTTGTCCTTAGTTTGAGTGCCCTTCTTGAGCTTATCCCATCTTTCACCTTTGAACCTTTTCCTTAAAATTTATATTAGGTGACTAATACCGAGAATCCTCCCTTGTGTTAAAAATCCACTAAATAACAATAGGTGGTGTGTTGTGGTGATAGTAGGCCTCCACCTCAAGTGTTGTCCCTTGGTCTAATTCTTGTCTTGTGAGACCTCTCACAAGACTTGCTAGATTTTTAGGCAATAGTCTTGATGACAACATTCAACATTCCCCATATATAGTAGTCAGAAAATTCCTCTTACATCATTCTTAACTCACTCATTTTACGATATTGGCATTTGACACACATGAGATACATTTGTCCATTGCTTCATATTAAGCATCTATGATAAATGTTTTAAACAAAAAAATGGATAACGCCATAGGCAAAAACTTTCTCCTATTCTCCACAGCCAATCAATCAACCATGTAGCCAACAACCCCTTACAACCACCACTAGTTGATGATTTGCCATTTATCTCCACCACTTGCATCAACCATTTCCTTCTCACCTATCTAGCATGATGTAACAACCTTGGTGAAAATTCCATGTAATAAAAGTAAATAAAAGGAAAAATAATAACCATGGATGACGGGACACTTATTCCAAGCTGAATGTTGGGAAAAATCCTGGTGATTGGGATCACTTGTAATTGTTTATGGCTAAGGAAATGGCTAAGGCTTTGGAAATGCAAAATGGCATTTTGGCACATTTATTCATGAAAATAATGGAAATTAGGAGGAAAAGGAGGTGAAAGATCACAGGTTGCATGTGAGGAGGAAAATGAAGTAACATAAGCGAAAATGGTGAAAAAAGAGGCCTCATCCATAAAAAGGCTTTTGAGGATCAGTTGGTAACTTTTTTTCGGTTCAGTTTTAGAGCTCTCTCATTATCATTTCTCTCTCTCATACTCTTGGAGACTTGGATTTTTCTTCAATCACTCTTTGTGGGTGTGGGATACTTGGATTCTTGGAGCAAGAAGGCAGAGGAAGAGCAGGAAAGCACAAGAAGGCATCGGGGTCAACAACTACATCAGATTTTCTTGCAGGTATTGAGTTTCATGTATTTTTCCTTCACTATTTTTGGCATGCATGGCACATGCATGTGGTTTCTTGGTTGTGATCTGTCAGTGGTGTGGAGGATTGCCTAGATTGATAGTGGATTGCCTAGCCTTTCCATTTCCTAGATAGCCACGGTGATTATGAGTTTACTTTAATTGTTTGTTTTTGGTTGGTTCTCACGTTCCTTAGCTTGGGTTGAGTTATTAGTTCCTAAAAGCACTAGTTGGACAAATGCTCTAGAAGCCCTGTAACAGCTTGGGTTGAGTTACTAGTCCTGGAAGCCTTGGTTGGAAAAATGCTCTGGAATCCTTTGGTGGGTTGAGTTACTAATCTTGGAAGCCTTGGTTGGACAAACACTATGGAAGCCCGACAACAGTTGTGGGTTGAGTTACTAGTCCTGGAAGCCTTGGTTGGAACAAACGTTGTGGAAGCCCTGGAAGGATTGGGTGGAGACCAATCTGACGATGGTTTTGTGATGTCTGACCATGAGGTGGAATCATTGTTTGATGGGTTGAGGTGGATGGCCTCTAGAAGCCCTAGATGAGTTTTGATCGATGTGTTCTATGAGATCCCATATTCATGCTTGGAATATGGCACGGGGGTGAATGGTTGATAGTTTATATTTCTGTGAGCATTTTGATGGTTTATATGTGGTTATATGGTTGTACTTTCATGAATATTTTTGCTGCTATTATGTTGGTTATGTATGTGTTTTATGACATCAGTCATATGTGGCTCTCATCATGTTTTTACTTGTACTTGAATGATCAATGTATCTATGACCTAATGGATATAATGGCAGTTGATGTTCTGAGGCATCAATGGTTCTTAGTGATCCTCAGCTAGGTATGAGACCCCTATGCTTAGAATTGTGAATTAAACCTGTAGATTACACATTTGCAATATGTTTGACGAAATGTCTCTCATGGATACGAGGAGTCTAGTCGAGGTCTTGAACAAGTATTTGCTTTAGCACTATCATTTCCATGTTATTTTACTGATTTGCAGAGATGGTTTTATTTTGGGCAGTGACCTGGGCTTTCGGCTTGAAACAGTGGCTCAAATCCCAAAGTCGTTGGCATAGCACTGACAATTTGGGTCTCCGGTCGCTGGGAGACAAGCCTGTGGGAGCGATTTTGGGTTTCTAGTCACCCTCATGCCTATACCATGGGAGAAATTTAGCCTCAAGTTGTCGAAAAAATCAATGGGACCCCAAGGCAAGTTGTCTAAGATATTGGATTGGTTCTTGAGGGTCCTGTAGTTTATGATTGATGTTTATACGGTGTGTTTATGTGGGTTCCAACTCCTTAACGTGACTTAAGAGGGCGAATCATATCATAGTTGCCTCTGGCCACATGTTTACCCTGGCTGACTGGTTGCTTGGGTAGATGTGGGAGGAGGGTGTTACACATGAGCACATGGATGAAGGTGGATTCCACTCAAAAAGGTACTTTGGCCATTTTGCAATCAAGTGCTTATGCTTGTTTTTTCTTGGGTATTTGATATGGATTATGGAGTGATATGGAAGAACATGGGCTTTGACCTTGATTTGTCTCTCTCACCTTAAATGGGGTGTTAATTTTTTATCCTAGTCCACTGGAACCTCTTTTAATTACCTAATGGGTATCAAAGGAGCACTACTTAGGAAGCCCTAATTGAGATAGCATAGTTCCATCTATCCTTATGTCATACTTGACAATTTCTGTTTCACATTATATGCCTTTATCTCACCTGCATTCTTTGGGTTAATCCTGTCATGATTTCTTTGGGATTTTCCACCCATATGTCCACATACTTAGGTATGGTCGAGAAACTTTTCTTTGGGAGGTTGATGCAGCTAAATAAATAGAAAGAGAATATCATGGCATAGAAAAATTAAAAGAAAGAATATCAAAATGCAAAATATGATCAGGGACATAAACATTAGCACGTGGGCAAAATCCTATCATGATCTCTACCTCACTCACTATGGCCATCACCCGGTTCCTAAGAACTTGTCACTCTACATCAAAAGGAGGAACCCTTGCATGTCCCAACCCCAATGATTAATGAATTGACTAATCATTAAGGGGCAATATAACTGCTATATTATTCAAAGCAAGCTCTAACGCTTGAAGTATGAGCAATAATACAAAGAAAAAATCAAGAAGTAAAAGTCACACAAGTGGGCTGGAAAAACAAAGGCTGAGTTGGTAACTCATGCATCCACGAATGCTCCCTCCACACATCTATACACTTATAATTTGGATAGCCCCATCAATTGGTCCCTTTAACCATGGCACTTTGCCATGAAGTATTATCCCTTCCATTACCATCATTATTATTCAATGACACCTATCAATTTGGAATGAAAAAATGTTGCTTCCCCTTAGGAGTTGGAAACACCTAACAGGGTTGTCCTTTAGCAACTCCTAGGGAGAAAACACCATTGCAAGTTCAAGGCCCTAATTTTGGAACGAGATCCCTATCTGAAGTATTAAATAGTCCATGACTTCAAGTTTGTCTCACTTAGATACAATGATGATCTTTGTCTCTAATGAATGGTTGCTTTCACTAGAATATGTATTGTGATTGTTAGGTGCTTCAACAGGCAGTGTCTTGATCACCTTCTCCATAGAAACCCAAGCCATTAGAGAAATGTAGTAGCACAAACAAGTGAAGTGTTGCAACTTTGTGGCCTCCTAATAGTGACAACATATGGCACATCTTCTAAGGCCCCTTCTGCACCCAGGGCATTAGATGATTTTGCACTAAATTTGATGATTCTTTAGGATGACACAACTAGACCTAGCATGCCCCTAGGTTGTCCTTAGCACCAATTAATGAATGGAAGTTGATTCAAGACCTAGATGAGGCTGGTATCACCTTCAAAGACTAGGGAGGGCAAGTGGCACCTGAGAAGCCGTTAACATTGGAGAAAAAAAGCCCAATTTGAGTAGTTGGAGACTCTTGGAGACCACTTTATGGTTCCCTAGCTCTATTTCGGGACCACATAGGAGCCATTGAGGTGAATTTGAGGGCCAACACTCAAATCTTGATTTTTACATGCTTTTACATCATCTTGGACACCTCATATCACTTGGAAAATGCCATTTGGAGCTCAAGTCTAACATGACATCAACCCTAAAGAGATAGCAGCTCACACATGTGGGCTAATTGGGGTATTTATTGTTTAAGCTAGTGAGTTGGCTTGTAACGCAAGTTAGTGTTGTAGTTAAACTTGTCTCGTAATATCCCCAGTTTTGGTTTCCCTTATGATGCGATTTGGATGGATTTCCAGGGTTTGTATTAGCCAGGTCACAGGAGTGAGATTCAAGGCTTCTTGGAAGGGGGAGTGGAAGCAGAGGCGGGGAGCAACAATTTTCAGAAGCTTCCGGCTTGGGAGTGAATCAAGAGCTAATTTTATATGATATATATTTTTATATATTTTGATGCATATATATATATATATATATATATCAACAAAAGCATGTAGAATGATGAATTCGTTATAAAAATCATAAAAACATGGATTAAAACATATAACACCAATCATCTAGTAGACATGGGATCAACAACATGGAATGTGAGATACATAAACATCATCAGGCTCAGAGTCTAAGGACGACTCAGTTTCCTCTACAACCTCAGTAGTAGTAGTAGTAGTAGTAGTAGCAACAAAACTATAAATGAAAACTAAAAATCACTAATCAAAACTCATCATTGATTCATTAATAGCAGTAGTAGGAATGGGATCACAAACAAGAGTTACATAAACATCATCTAGCTCAAAGTATTCAGACTTTGATTACTCAACCTTATAGTACGGTAGAAATTGAAAACGTTTAACATGCATAACCAATGCTTTTGGTTTGAGTGAAGGGTCCTTCTCCTAAACCTTATAATATGGTAGAAAAAACTTAGCATGCCTAACCAATTATTTTCCTTTGAGTGAAGGGTTCATTTTAGTCAAGTCCATGGTAGAGGAGTTCAACAAGGAATACCACCAACACCAATGAAGTTCAATAGTGAATGACACCAACATCAAGGTACTTAAAGGGCTTCATTCTCTTGATCAAATGCTAATCTTATACCCTCATGCATGACTCAATCAATTGGAAACATTACAATCCCCTAAATATTGAAATCCTGAAAACCATTAAGTCTATTGGATATAAATATTGAAATCCTGAAAACCTTAAGTCTATTGGATTTTGAGTGATATCTAAAAATCTAGTTTCTCCATATGAAATCCAATGAGGTCAAAACCACTCTTAAACATGCTGAGTCATTTCATTGTAAAGTTAAATATTTAAGTAAAATGATTAATTTAAGAATTTAACATTACCATTGATTGCCAACATTGCTAGGTTTGAGAATCTTAACCACCTGTGAAAGCAGGGAGCGAATTTGTTTTTGGCAGGATTGACTAGGGAGCAATTTTTTTTAGAGGGAATGCGCTGCTGAAAATCACTCCCAAATGGGAGCAATTCAGGAGCACGCTCCATGTTTCTCTCTCTAAGCACTTCCGTTCGGAGTGTGCTTCAAGAACGGGTGCGAAGGGGGGTGCTCCCCTATATCCCTGGTGAGATCATCTCATCGATGGGCCCCAGGAGTTTTGGAGGAGCTTTATGGGGTCAGATGGGGTTCACTTGCTATATTTTATAATCAGGGCCAGTTCTGCATAGTTCATTCTTGGTTCCATTACATTTCGACAATTCCAATAAAACATGGCAATTATCAAGCATATTATAATTAAAGACACTAAAGGTATTATTTGGAGCAGATTGTTTGGAGAAACGCCTTAGTGTAATAGCTCGTTCGAACCAAGATGAAGAGATCTCCAGGATGAGATGATGAAAAGTGACTCTCATGGCTAGAGAAATCATAGAGGAATATTAGTTATTTTTCGTGATTAAAAATGACATAAATAAAATAAAATAAAATAAAATAAATCACTTAGATAAAATAAAAGGGAAGAGCTTCTAGAATGAAAGTAAAATAATAAAATAAAAGTGCTTCTAGAAGGTTGGAGAAAGATCCATCAAATATTTAAAAGAGGGGAAAGCATGTCATTTGGGATCATCTTGGGTTTGGAATATTTTCTCTTGGAGAGTTTTTGAGAACTTGTTTTTTAGGTTTGAAGAGCCCTAGGAAGAGAACCCTTCGGGTTTTTTGGTGTGTTAGATGAAACTCCAATTCACTATTGTGGAGATTTCAATTAGAAATATCATAGAGTTTTATCAACATTAGTTGGTGAGAATATCTGGAGCAGATATGTGGATTGGAAGCGGGGATCACCCAGATCTCCAATTTAGGCTTCATCTCAGTTATTTTCCAGCTATTTTGTATTGGCATGTAATCATCTTCCAGTTAATAAAATAAAGATGAGTTTTGCTGTATATGTCTTGTGTTTACTCTAAGTTGTAGTGTTTCTAGTTTCTTTTACATCCAAAAATTTAATTGTGATGGTAAAATTGTACAATTTATTATGGTGTATTTTTTCTTAAGCGAATTGCTAGAGATTTTAGCCAAATATTCCAATAGGAATATTATAATGGTTTCAGATCCAACCTTCTTGCTAGGCACAAAATACCATAATGGAATTGGTGCTACTATACGCCATCAAATTGGACATGGTTGTGCATGCAGGCGTAATTGAGCACGTGAGCTTGTTGAAGAAGCTGGGTTTATTTAGTGAAGATCATAAGGATTGATCAACTGGAACTAGCCACAAGAGAAGTCTGGGAGTGCATGCATACATTGATATGACGAGGAAATAAGCTGAGACATCGAGCGGGGTTATTCCTGTACTCAAAAGGGATCTGTATCACTATAAATATTTTATGTGTCGTCAGGTTGGTAACCATCCACTGGGCATAAAATCGCACGACCACATACTGAGAATTAAGTATTAATTGTTCAATTGAACAGGCAACATGTCCCAAGAAATTATTAAGTTTAGGGACAAAGATTTATATTTCTAGAGGGTAAAAGCCGAGATTTTGACTTGTCGGGGCATATAATTGTTGGAAGCCATAGTTTTAAAGCCAAGTAAATCATCATGGCCAAATTTAGGGCGACTTATCAGTGATCCACCATCATAGTTCATGAATACGTGAACAACAGATAGGGCTACAGGCATAGTTGGGGTGATAGTGCACTCAAGAAGGGTGGTTCAAGCCAAGCTGGGAACATGGGAAAGTCAACAACAACCATCCCATAGTCTCGTACGAGTTGTGGTCCTCTTGAAACACAAGAAAGAGGAGAACAACGAAACAATAATTGCATTCTCACTCATATCATATTGTGAACGTCATACATCAGATTGCTATAGTCATGTTTCCCTTAAGCAATAAAATCTAGTAGTCATTTTCCTGTCTATTAATTGTGTTATGCCTATGTGTGTGGTGGATTATTTTTAAATCATCATATGACTTGAACATCAGCCATTCAAACCTGAAGGAAAAGAAGGAGAACCAAACATTCGTAAACCTTCACAAGTTATGACCTATACTCCATCAGGGGCTAAGCATATTATAGGCTATAGAGAAGGTTTTTGGAGAGATTTAATTTGATGTTTGTCGCTACTCATTTTAAGGACTAAAACCTACAATGCATGATTCCTAAATTTTATGTTGGTAGTATCATTTATGAAATGCTATGCAAGAGATCTGAAAGTGAAAACTTTGCATTGATATCCTATAGCTTACAAGTAGGAAGAAGGTTATTCTTGACAACAGTGGCTGAGTGGATCCAATCTTGTGACAGAGGTCAAGTCTTGTACTATCAGGTATTGTCACAAAAGGTCCCATGTTTTCTCTAGTTGTGGGAATACAAGCATCCATTAGTGTTGAATTATTGCCAATGATTGGGTTATAGAAGGTATTCATAGGTACAAGGAAAATATTTTTGCTGGAATTGGACGTAATCCGTAGTCAACAAAGTTTTACTTTGGACAATTGTGGGTCTGTTACCCACCAAAAATGGGTGACCCCTAGCAGAAAATTTTCTCCTATTCATCTCTTCTAGCCGATATCTAACAGCCCTTGAGAGCCCCTAGTAGTCGATGTGACATGCCATTCATATCTTTGCCACCTGCATCAGTCATATATTTCCTCACCCATTTTCCAAGAGCACATGTTGGAAGGTGGGCTTCTGATCAAAAGTTACTTTATTCATTTTTCAATCAAGTACTTATGCTTGTTTGTATTTGGGCATTTTGACATGGATTATGGAGTAACTTGGAAGAATGAAGGGTCTCATCCGTGATCTTGTTCCATCACCTTAAATTGTGGGTTAGTCTTCAATCTTAGTCCAATGGGACCTCCCCTAACAACCCAATGGGTATAGGAGGGGCACTACTTGGGAGCCCATAATAGAGATAGCGTAGGCCCATCTCTTCCTATTCCATACTTACCACTTTCCATCTTACATTATAGGCTCGTATTCCACCTCTCTTCTTCCAGTACAATTGATCACTGGTTCACTGGGATTTGGCACCCACACATCCTCATACCTAGGTAGGGCCTAGAAATGTACCCTAGGACGTTGATGTGGCTAAAAGAAATAGAAAGAGCATATGATGGCAATAAGAAAGACAAAAGAAAAATCAAAATGCAAAAGATGGCTGGGACTTACAAATTAGCGCATGGGCAAAAGCCAAGCGTGAAATCTACCTCACTCATATGGCCATCACATGGTTACTGGGCCAATGTTGCCGTATCTCATAGAAGACAAGGAACCCTTGCATTTCCCAACCCCTAATGGGTCATGAATTTCCCTATCCTTAAAGGGGGTAATAATTTCTATACATCATGTTACCACAAAATCTAGCAGGCCTTGGAGAGGGAAACACTATAAGACAAAAACTAGATAAAGTGCTAACAATGGGGTAGAGGTACAGAGTGATCAAGCTAGATCTCTTTCAAGGGAAAGACTCAATAATGAGTCAAGGATTCAAAGAAGAAAAATACTCTCAAAGAAAAGTGCTAGAAACGAAAAGAAAATTTGTACGAAAAATAAAATCTATTCGAAGATGCAAGTTTAATCTACCATTCAATCTACTCTAGCATGAGAACATAATATGACAATTTTAGCTATGAAAAATAGATATGTAATGCACCTACACTATCATCCGTGTAAACACATTATGCAAGGGATAAGTGTACTCATATAGCCAATGTAACCAACATATTATTAGATCAATATAAAAATACTTGTCCTTATTAACCATCATGGGGTAGGGAAACCAAATATCACATCCTCCTTGGAAAGATTGCTTGATGAATAGTACGGGTGGGAGGTGGGAAAATAAGAGAACCATGTATTGTGATAATGAGCCATGGATGAAGAGAAGGAATCTAACCTAAGCCACTGGATCCTCCCCTCTATACAAAGAATGGAGACTTTGACAATCAAGCTCATAAACTTTTGATGGAAAGTGACTTCAGGCATATCACCCTCATCATTATCCTTGGAAACATGATGAAAGAGATATGACGATGAAGATGAAGGACAAATAAGATCATCATCAATGTCATATATTGGATCATTGTCAAAATGATGACCAATATCCCATTTGCTTTCTTCTATATGTAGGAATTCAGAAATGTCAACATCATGTGGAACCCAAGGAACCATTTCCTTGAGTTTCGCATTATAACCTAAAGCGGAGTCACCAGGGTGAATTCAAAATGCCTTAATAGATTCTTGATTCGCTTTAAAAGAATTGAATTTGAGGTTCAATGAAGAACATGGACTTCATTCTTCAAATGGAATCGCCAAATAAGGATTCTATATTGTCGTATGGGGACAAGGTACATGCTTCGTGTCCCTGGAAATGACACCAAAATGTTACCAAAAATTCTAGCAGGCGTTGGAGAGGCAAACCCTAGAAGACAAATAATAGATAAAGTGATAACAATGGGGTAGAGGTCCAATGTCATCCTAGCCAAAATCCCCTGCTCTTTATGGACTTTCACCGTTGGTAGGAGTCCTAGTAGCGAGGAGATCACTTGAAATAAATATGCTAGGTATAAGGCATAAAGTGATCAAGCTAGATCTCATTCAAGAGAGAGACTCAATAATGGTTCAAGGCTTCAAAGAAGAAAAAGGCTCTCAAAGAAAAGTCCAAGAAAAGAAAATAAAAAATATGTACAGAAAATAAAATCTATTCTAAGATGAAAACTTGATCTACCATGCAATCTACTCTAGCATGAGAACATAATATGATGATATTAGCTATTCAAAAGAGATATGAAATGCACCTACACTATCATGCATGTTAACACATTATGCAAGGGCTAAGTGTATTCATATAGCCAATATAACCAGAATATCATTAGATCAATATAAAAACACTTTCCCTTATGAACCATCATGGGGTAGGGCAACCAAATATCACATCCTCCTTGGCAAGATTGTCTTGATGAATAGTACATGTGGGAGGTGGGGCAATAAGAAAATGCTGTATTGTGATAAGGATCCATGGATGAAGAGAAGGAATCCATCCTAAGCCATTGGATCCTCCCCTCTAACCAAAGAATGGAGACTTTGACAATTAAGCTCATAAACTTTTGATGAAGAGTGACATCAGGCATATCATCCTCATCATTGTCCATGGAAACATGCTATGAGAGATATAATGAAGAATATGAAGGTCAAATAAGATCATCATTAGTGTCATATATTGGATCATTGACAAAACGATAAGCAATATCACATTTTCCTTCTTCTATATGTAGCAATTCAAAAGTGTCAACATCATGCAAATCCCAAGGAGCCATTTCCTTGAGTTTTGCATTACAACCAGAAGGGGAGTTGTCATGGTGAATTAAAAATGCCTTGATATGCATTCTTCACTCTATAACAATTGACTTTGTGGTTTAATGAAGAACAGGGGCTTCGTTCTTCTAAGGGAGTTTCCAAATAGGGATTCTATATTTTCATATGGGGACAAGGCACATGCTTCGTGTCCCCAACAATGGCGCAAAACTTTTACCACAAAATCTAGCAAGCCTTCGAGAGGGAAACCCTACAAGACAAAAACTAGATAAAGTGCTAACAATGGGGTAGAAGAATGTTAGTTTTTGTAGCATCAAATGGTGTTCTATTCGCGACAGTTGTTAGAGAGGCTAAGAAACACTAGGAGTCCATAACCGATAAAATTTTCAAGAAAATCCACCTAGAAATGACTTAATTAAGTTAATTAATTAGTAATTAAACTTTTCCTAAGTCTACTTAGGAAAAATGATTAATTAACAACAATTAATTGAGGAAGTTGATATTTCTCTTGAAACACACACAGATTGACTAGGAAATAATCTTAGCCATTGATGAAGATTTAATCTTGGTTGTTGGAGCCCCGCAATCAGATTATAAGATGAAGTCAATGGGTAGATGGAGGAACACACTTGCGATCAATTTCCCTAGGCAGTTTGATTTTCCTAAGAGCAACAACGATTTCAGAAAGTATTCAAGCTAGAGATGGGAAGCAGAGATAGTGAGTCCAAATGAAATTTTCTAGTTCCAGAGAGTCAGAAAGAGGAGGCCGAAAATTTTCTCCAAGAGGTTGCACAGAGGCAATCCAAAGCCTCAAGAGGGAAATTCGATTTTGCTAGAGAGAAGCTTGTTTTTAGTTCCAGAGGCCGAAAAGTGTTTCCAAAGTGCCAGAGAGACAGTTTCTCAGCCAGCGGCAGGGAGATGACTAGATTGGTAGTTGATTTAGGTTGTGTGTGGTAGGTATCGCTAGGGTGACAAAGGACTTGCTTAGACCACTAGGACGACTAGCTTTTTAGAGGTCAAACAGTGTTGAGATTGCTCAGAGAGGCTAAAATCCCTTAGAAAAGTTTTGCTAGTATTTCTCTTCGATAGATTCGCCAATTTGGAAATATTTATTGTACTCAAAATTTCTAACTGCTGCTTAATAACAAACACCCTCAGTTGATGCACTAGTTTTCCCAAATTGGGTTTTTCAAGGGAATTTCGTCCAAAAATAACGGTGTCATATTTTTGTGTGTGCCAATATCTTCTTAGTTTCCAGTTTATGTTCCGTGGTATTTATTTTTGAGGATTGTAGTGTGATTAATTCATTATTGTCATAGCAATAAACTACATAATTAATTTACAGTTAGAAGAATTAATTTTTGCTGCAATAGAGTTTCATTGCTGAAATTTTCACATGGTACCAGAGTGTGTTTGAATAGATGGGGAAGCTCGGAAGCGGAAGAAGAAAATTTGTTGTTCAGAGGGAGCAGTAGGACGAATTTTTTTTGTGGTTGCACGATGCCTAGCCAGGCAGTGAAAATTGCTTGAGTAGTTCAAATTTTTCAGTGCAAGGTTACAGAAAAAATCGGTCAGCATGTTTTGAGTGATTCTAGCAAGTAGAGGGAGCAACAATCTACTATTTGTGATGGGCAGATTTCTTGTTTGGGCGCAGAAGGTTTTTGCAACAATTGCTAGATCAAAATCAGTACCAAGTGGAAGCGAAAGTGCACACAAAGAGGGAAATTTCTCTCAAAGGGTTTCTAGGCTAGAAATCCAAATTTCCAGCTGCAGCTAGCAGTAGTTGCAAGCAAATTGCTCACTCCAGGTGGAATGTGAATATTAGATTCAACAACCAAGCAGGAGGAAGAGGGAGATTTTTGTTCTAAATTCATAGATGGGCATAGTTGGGTTTAGAGATTAGGATAGGTTAGAGGGAGCCTCCAACTATGTCATCTGGAAGGCTAGGATGTCCTTCTTGTTAGATGAATTTGGATTAAAGACCTATGTAGATAATGTAGTGTAAGTACCAACTGATGCAAATTATATGAAAGAGTACAAGAAAGAAACGGCCAAGTCGAAGTGGATGATGCTAGATGGAGTTCGGGATCATATAATCTCACATATATTAGCCAAGAATACAACCAAGGAGATGTTGGATGCTCTCGCTCAGTTATATCAGAATCCTTCCAAGCAACGGAAAATGTTCTTGCAAGAGAAGCTAAGAAATATCAAGATGCAAAAAGGTGAAGGCATAGATCGCTTCCTCACCATAATTCAAGAAATCCATGATTAGCTTTCAGTAGTCGACGAGGCACCTCAACCTACAAAACTTGTGTGTTTGTCTTTGTTACTTCTCAAACTAGTAGGGGTCCTAGGAGGGGATCATATAGAGCAACTACTACGTAAAGGGGAAAAAATGGACCGATAGCCCACTATCACCTCGGCTAAAGCTCCCTGCTCTTTATGGAATTTCACCGATGGGAAGAGGCCCAATATAAGAGGAATCACAAGAATGGATGGACCAATGATAAGGTATGAGGTGATTCTTGAAGCCTATTCTCAAGAGAGGCTCAAATAATTGGCTTGCTTGCTTTGAAAGCAAGGTGATAGGCTCTCTAGGAAGGGCTAAGAGGACACCTCAGCCTAGGATTGGAGAATATGCCTTGACAAGGGGCTTCCTAGACTTAAGGATCCTTGTGGAGAAATGGATTCTATTTAATGTTTGTGGGATTTTAGTTATGAAGTTGTCAGACCACAAAGAACCCAAGTGAACCCGAACTAGGTCAAGGGTATGGAGTTGATCAACCAAGGAGGGGATTGACCTAATTGGGGAGGAGAATCGGATCAAAGGACTAATTTTCTTTTGAGATTTGAATGCAGTGATCCAAGTGAGGAAACTAGCCCAAATCAGCGTAGGCTAAGAATTGGTCTTATGGCTAGGGCTTGCTATATCTCAAGATTCCACTATCGGATTTGCCTCAAACTTGGAGGACCTCCACAGAAAACCATAACGCAGCAGTGGACCAAAACTTGAGATGTTCGGATAGCTACAAAGGAATTCGATTGATGCCCTAGGTGACCCTTTAGAGTTGGGCCTAGAATTGGGAAGAGTAAAGAAAAGAAAAATGAATTCGACCAACAAGAAGATGCGAGTATCAATACCTTGCTTAGGGGGCTTAAGGGAGTCAAGATACACCTAGATCAAGGAATTTTGTGAGCCAAGGAGCCTTAATTCACCTTTGCTAGCCTACTCAAGGGCAACAACTAGTTTATTAGAGATTTATACTTCAAATTTTCCAAAGAAATGAAATTTTGAGGTCTATCAACCTAAGAGGTGTCTCTAGGAACATTCACCCAATCCCTCAAGAGAAACGCATGCATTACATCAATTCTTAAAGGTCCCAGAATAATTTCGCATTACATTTAACCTACACAAGAATAATGATAACAATATACATGCATTTGACAAGTAAGATAACAAGAATAACATTAAAAGTTCACTAACATGAGAGAGAGAGTATATCCATTAATTAACTTTGCATTAGAACGAAGCTCCAAAGGCAATAGAGAAAATACAAACATCAAAGTGTATCAAGAAGCTCCAAAAAAATCATCCTAGCAAAATGTGGGAAAATCTCTCAAGAAAAATCCAATCAAAGTGGTGATGAGAGAAATGAATGAAACTCTCATCAATTTATACAATCCATAAGGGAGTTAGAATAGCCTAGTTGGCATAATTGAGTCCCAAATAATAAAATAATGTGCAATAATAACATTCCTTGGTGACAATCCCACTAAGATAGCTCAACAAACAAAGTAAAGCCTCTCAAGAGGGAAAAACAGTAAACATGATGAGTCGTGGGCCATTGAGAAGGCCTAGTGGAGTCCAAAATGTGCCAAGGTGAGAGAATAGACTCCAAACATAGTGAATAAGGAGTTGGTCCCTTTATATCCAAGCATGTCACATGTGGTGTCCCCAACTAGGTGTGGGGACACAATGACATCTTCATGGGTCTCTAAGTGGATCAATAATGCTTGTAAACCATCTGGAAGGGCTAGGATGGTGACATTAGCCCTCCCATTGTCTCCCACAGTGAGACACATCCTCATCTGGACCCTGGAACATCTGCCAAGTATATGGTGCAAGTGTGAAGTTTGCTAGGCATGGTGATCCAAGTGCGTCATCCTCATCAAAGGGTGGAACACTAGCAGTCATTAAATGGTGGTGGGGATCCATGAAGTGCTCTCTGCTATGCTAGAGGACCATGTATCTCAACGCTCACCCTACAAGTGCCAATGTGACCCTTTAGAGGTCTTGGACCCCGTATAGGGAGACCAAACCCCAAATGGATACCCACCTACAATCCTACATAAGATTCAACGTGTCCTCTTTCCGTCCAATACAACAAATCATTAGAATAATCAAGTAAAAGAGTTTATAAATCATGGAATCAAAAGGGAATTTTATGGTTGCATGCCCTTCCATAGTGAGCTTTGGCATGTACAGGTGTCTCCAAGCTCAACAAGGGGTTTAACCAAGGACCCTATTAGGTGGTTTCAGCCTTTAAAGGGGGTGACATGCCCATGGTACATCCATCAAGTGGTAGGTGGCATGTGATATAATGATGGAATGGAGTGGGGGACTAGGGGAAGGATCCAAGCCACATGCCACGGTACAAGAGTAGCTATAATAAGGGAAGCCCACACTTGGGTATATGAATGTAGGAGGGAGAAATCGTGGTACATGAGTTACTCCGACCTTTGTTTTTCCACCCTTCTTCATATGTTTTTTTCCTTTGATTGATTTTTCTTCATAACTGCTTGGGGCTCTAGGGAATGAGATCATGATGTATATGATACAATAGTGGATACCCTCTTTACGGTGGGGTAGTTCATTTCTCACCAGGGGTTGGGACAATCATGGGTTCCTTAATGATAGAGGGGGCTCATCTAGGGCCCATAGGCACTAGGGTGATGGCCATGGATAAGGGGTAGAGCTCATGTTTGCTTTTTGCCCACGTGCTAATTTGTATGTCCCAATCATCTTTTGCATTTTGTGTTACAATTTATTGTTGAGACTGGCCAAATATGATTTTCCTTCTCCTTTTAGCTGCATCAACTTCTGGGACATCGTTCCAGGCCCGACCCAAGTTGTGAAAAAGGGGAGGGGGAGGCTAACCGTTTGTGGACCCATATGGGAAAAGTGATGAATGGGGATATAATGAGTGGAGAGGGGTGATGTATGTGGTGTTAGGAAGCGAGACCATGCAACCAAAATCGATATTTCCCATGTAGTGCCAGCCCTAAAGCTAGTAGCTAGTAAAGGAGATCCCACAAGACTAGGATACAAGGCTAAACACCAAATCAGGCAAAGGAGACAAAAGTACAGACCTAGCCCACTCTTTTTGATGAATCACCCACCAATCCATGCCCAAAAATGTCCATGAAAAGTAAACAAAATTACTCAACTACACCAATTAAAAGCCATACCTTTGGGTTTGGGAGGCCCACATTCAGACATACTATCATAACAGATGGGTGAGGGACCACATGGCTGGCTCGGATGGTGGAGATAGTGGCACATCGAGCTATCTGGTGGCTGAAAGGGGTTGTTGGTTGTGGGTTGAGGGCCATCTAGGAGAAAAATTTTCTCCTATGGATACTACCCACAGGTGGTGGGTAACAATCCCTAAATAGTGTCTCAGAGGAATGACAAGTCTTTGTCCAAAGCATCTTGGGACAAGAAACATTACCAGGGTGGGATAGGATGTGGTCAGACTTACAACAGGAGGAGATGAGGCGAGCACTTGTAAAGACCTCCATCAACGAAAGCAATAGTAAGGATTCGAAGGGTGAGAAGGATAAGGAGAATGTGGCCCTTGCATCAAAGGGTCCCAATCAGGGACAAGGGGAGAATAAGAAAAAGAAGGACCTATCTAAGGTCAAGTGCTTCAGGTGCGGCGAGTTTGGCCACTTCAGTACTTAGTGTCCTCTAAGGAAGAAGGACAAGAATAAGAAGTAGGACCACACAAAAACATCCACAGAGATAAACAAGTTGTCCTCCAAGCTGAAGGAAGTCTTCGCCATGCTTGTTGCTTTACCTCCGGGAGTGAGGTGGGGAAATATGGAGATTTAGTTCCAGAGTTGCACAAATATTTAGGCAGGGTCCATTGAGGTGTCTTCCTCATGGATCATTACCATGATACGGGGGCCAACAATATTTAGTAGCAGGATAAATCAATGTTAGTTGATGAAGTCAGATTCCAGAGTGACAGTTACAAACTAGTTGCAATCATGTTTTGAGGAGAAAAGAGCAGTGCTGACAACAAAGCAAGAGGCTCAATAGCAGAGTCAGCACCAATGCAGATTCCCAGTGGATAGTGCAGAGGATAGTAGCAGTGAGATGATTAGGAGATAGATGCATCACAAAGACACAATTAATTCAGTTTTTCGGATGATTCTTAGTTGCATTAGTTGCAGTAGTAACAACAACAGTTGAGAGGGAGTTGCAGTGAAGATGCAGAGTTGGCAACAGCATAGCAGTGTCAGCAGTAGCACAAATGCAACATTAGAGTTGTGCAATGGTTGGTGGACAATTGCAGACAGTCGCAGTGGCCCAGCATCAGCAGCGTACATAGGATGATGCAGAGACAGGGTGTTGGAGTAGTTCAACACTAGAAAACCTTCCTTGCTAAGAGGGAGTGTTAGTTTTTGTAGCATCAGATGATGTTCTAGTCTCGATAGTTATCGGAGAGGCTAAGAAACACTAGGACTCCATAGCCTAGAAAAGGTTTCAGGAAAATCCACCGAGAAATGCCTTAATTAAGTTAATTAATTAGTAATTAATTTTTTCCTAAGTCTAAATTAGGAAAAATGATTAATTAACAACAAATATTTGAGGAAGGTGATATTTCTCTAGAAAATCACATAGATCGGTTAGGAAATAATCTCAGCCATTAATTAATATTTAATATTGGCTATTGGGGTCCCATTGTGAGATTATAAGAAGAAGTTGATGGGTAGATGGAGGAACACACTTGAGATCAATTTCCTTGGGCAGTTCAATTTTCTTGAGAGCAACAACAATTGTCAGAAGAGTTCGAGCGACAAAAGGAAAGCAGAGACACCGATGGGCAGATACAGTGAGCCTGGAGGAAGTTATCTAGCTCCAGAGAGTTAGAAAGAGAAGGCCAAAAATTCTCTCCAAGAGGTTGCGCAGAGCTTTAAGAGGGAAATTTGATTTTGCTGGAGAGAAGCTTGTTTTCAGTTCCAGAGGCCGGAAAGTGTTTTGAAAGTGTCCGAGAGACAATTTCTCAAGCAACAGCAGGAAGGACGACTAGATTGGAAATCAATTTAGGTTGTGTGTGTGGCAGACAATGTTAGGGTGACGTAGTGCCTGTGCTAACCACTTGGACGACTATCTTTTCAGAGGTTAGACAGTGTCAGGATTGCTCAGAGAGAGAGTAAAATCCCTTAGAAATTTTTTTCCAGTATTTCTCTTGGATAGATTTTCTATATTGGTGATATTTATTGTACTCAGAATTTCTCACTATTTCTTAATAATAAAAACCATTAGTTGCTGCACCGATTCTCCCAAATTGGGGTTTTCCGGAGACTTTTGTCCAAAAATAACAGTGTCATATTTTTGTGTGAGTGTGCTAGTATTTTCATAGTGTCCATTTTATCTTCCACTATATTTATTTTTGAAGATTGCATTTTGATTAAATCATTAATGTTGTAGCAATAAACTGCATAATTAATTTACAGTTAGAAGAATTAATTCCAGTTGTCGGAAAACAATTTTAGTGGTGAAATTTTCACATGGTATCAGAGCATGTTTGATTAGACAGAGAAACTCAGAAGCAAAACAAGAAAATTTGTTGTTTAGAGGGAGCAACATGATGAATTTTTCTAGGGGCTGCGTAGTGCATAGTGAGGTAGTGAAAATCGCTTGAGCAGTTTAATTTTTGCAGTGCAGGGTTGCAAAAAAATTTGGCTTACCAGTTTTGAGTGATTCGAGCAGGTAGAGGGAGCATCAATCCAATATGTTTGCTGGGCATATTTCTTGTTTGGGCATAGATGGGTTTTGCAACAGTTTCTAGAGAAAAATCAGCATCAAGTGTAAGAGAAAGTGTACACATAAAGGGAAATTTCTCTTAGAGGGTTTCTAGGCTAGAAATCAAATTTTCCAGTTGTAGCCGGTAGTAGCTGCAAGCAAATTTCTCACTCTAGAAAGGAATGCAATTAGCAGATTCAATAGCTGCGCAAGAGGAAGAGGGAGATTTTTGTTCCAGATTTAGAGATGGCGACAACTGGGCTTGGAGATTAGGATAGGTTGGATGGAGCCTAAAACTATGTTATCTAGAAGGCCAGGTTTTCTTTCCTGTAAGATGAATTTGGCCTAAAGACCTATGAAGATAATGCAGTGGCAATAGCGAATGATGCAGATCAGCTGAAACAGTACAAGAAAGAAATGGACAAGGCAAAGCCAATGATCCTAGATGGAGTTTGGGACCATATAGTCTCACATATATCAACCAAGAATACGACCAAGGATATGTGGGATGATCTTGCTCAGCTATATTAGAATCCTTTCGAGCAACAAAAGATGTCCCTACAAGAGACACTGAGAAACATCAGGATGCGAAAGGGTGAAGGCATAGATCCCTTCCTCACCAAAATTCAAGAAATCAGGGACAATATTCCAATAGTTGGAGATGTGCCTCAACCTACAGAACTTGTGCACTTGGCCCTAAATAGTGTCTCAGAGGAATGGCAAGTCTTTGTCCAAAGCATCTTGGGATGAGACACAATACCAGGGTGGAACAGGATGTGGTTAGACTTGCAACAAGATAAGATGGGGTGAGCACTTGTAAATACCTCAATCAGCGAAAGCAACAATAAGGGTTCGAAGGGTTCGAAGGAGGAGAATGTGCCCCTTGCATCAAAGGGTCCTTGTCAGGGATAAAGGGAGAAGAAGAAAAAGAACAACCTATCTAAGGTCAAGTGATTTAGGTGTGGCGAGTTTGGCAACTACGGTACTCAATGTCTTCTAAGGAAGAAGTACAAGAAGGAGAATAAGGACTAGGTGGTAGCATACGCAAAGATAGACAAGTTGTCCTCCAAGTTGGAGGAAGACTTCACCATGTTTGCAACTATACCTCCAAGAGTGAGGTGGGCCAATATGGATCTTTAGTCCTAGAGTTGCGCAGATATTTGGGTAGGGTCCTATGAGGTGTCTTCCTCATAGATCATTACCTTGCTACGAAGGCCCACAATATTCAGTAGTAGGATGGATCAATGTTAGTTGATGCAGTCAAATTACAGAGTGACAGTTGTAGATTAGTTGAAATCAAGTGTTGAGGAGTGCATTGCAATGTTGACAACATAACAAGAGGCCCAGTAGCAGAGTCAGCAACAATGCAGATTCCCAGTGGATAGTGTAGAGGCTAGTAGTAGTTAGATGCTCAGGAGACATATCCATCACAAAGACATAATTGATTCAGTGTTTCAGATGTTTTGTGTTGCATTAACATCAACAACAACTAAGAGGGAGTTGCTATGCAAATGCAGAGTTGGCAACAAAATAGCAGTGTTAGCAACAAAACAGATGCAGCATCAGAGTTGTGCAGTTCTTGGTGGGAAGTTGCAGGTAGTCACAGTGGCCATACATTAGCAACGTATAGAGGGTGACGCAGATGCCAAAGACAGGGTGTTGGAGTAGTTCAACACTAGAACACCTTCCTCGCTTAGAGGAAGTGTTAATTTTTGTAGCATTGGATGGTGTTCTAGTATCGACAGTTGTCAAAGAGGCTAAGAAACACTAGGACTCCATAACCCAAAAATGTTTCAGGAAAATCCACTTAGAAATGCCTTAATTAAGTTTACTAATTAGTAATTAAATTTTTCCTAAGTCTAACTTGGGAAAAATTATTATTTAACAACAATTAATTGAGGAAGGTGATATTTCTCTAGAAACTCACATGGATCGACTAGGAAATAATCTCAGCCATTGATTAAAATTTAATCTTGGCCGTTGGAGTCCCACAATGAGACTATAAAAGAATTCGACATAGGTGGAGGAACACACTTGAGATCGTTTTCCTTAAGCATTTTGATTTTCCTTAGAGCAGCACCAATTTTCAAAAGAGTTCGAGTTAGACAAGGGAAGAGAGATAGAGAGGGGCAGATACAGTGAATCCAGAGGACACTTTCCAATTCTAGAGAGTCAGAAAAAGGAGGCCGACAGTTTTCTCTAGGAGGTTGCACAGAGCCAGCGCAGAGCCTCAAGATTGGCTTGATGAATAATATGGGTAGGAGGTGGGAAAATAAAAAAAATGTAATATTCCAAAATAGGAAAATACAACAAATAATAGATGCATGAAATAAACTACAACAATAAAAAATTGAACAAGACGACAAATCTAAAAACCCCAAAATCTGGTCAATAGTTTTGAGCCATTTTATTAATTATGCATTGAAAATAAAGTACAATAGAAAAAAATCTACAAAGCCTGGGCTTGCTACAACAAGCAACGCAAAACCCAAGTGACAATGTCTAGGATCAGTTATTGGAATTGGCCCAAATTTGCAGCTCGAACTTGCCCAAAAACTCTGATGCTGACTGCTAAATGGAATTGGTCATCTCGCTCAAATAATGCCCAGAATGCTCTGAAATTGTAACTATGAGCTCCTCTCCTCAAACCAGAATATACCCAAAAACAATTTGGCCTATCTCCAAGCCAAAATTGAATCCAAAAAGTGATGCAAATTCTCTAACTAACTAGCAATTCGCTCTGTTATAAGAATAAGGACTTCAAGCCCGAATATCGCTTGAAAAATTCTATAAAATTAATCGGAGACTCCTCTCAATAAACCCACAAAAACCCATAAAGGGTTTGGACTGAATCCACTGGCCCCTGGTAACCCCCAACAGTGCAAATTGCTCAATTTTGCTAGAAAACGCCCCACAATATTGATACTGCTAAGTTAAGCCCAAATCAACCTCTGGAAATCTCTCCCAACTATGGCTAAATTCTCTCATAAGGAATACCTCCAATCTCCAACCCTTATCTCTCTTCAAACTCTATTCCTCCAACCCCTGTGCAAGCCTGCCTGGAAACCCCTGTGCACTTCCAGAAATGTGGAATTTCGGCCCCAAGAATTCTTTCAAACTCAACCTTTCTAATCAGTGGAAAATCTCTGGCTAAATTAAGGGAAAACCTCCACAAATCCTTTGGTGTTCTACTCCTCCATAATTGATCTCCCCACAAGAAATTTGAACCACTTCTGCACCCTGGCAGAAATACGTACCAGCTGAAGTAACTTGCAAATATGCCCAATGGAAACTCTGCATTGAGATCCCCAATTTGGATTACTAGGGAGACACTTGAAGTTCTCTAAAATGAGGGTGGAATTCCTACTCGGAAATTCCTTGTGCTGAACAACACAGTTATTTTGGCTAAGCAACTCAATAGAACTATTGTTAAATTGTCAAATGATCAAAGATACCAAATGGAGGCCTCCAAGGTCTATTTATAATTGTTGGCCCTCTCTCCCTTGGTGATCTCCACCATCACTAATTCGCACTCCTTTCTTTCTCTCTTCTAACTAGTGCAAATTTCCTCTTGGGTTGAATTTTCTCTCCATGTGGTCCCCATTGTGCATTAAGGCCATTACTTTCCTTTTTCTTCCTAATTCCCAAAGATGGAAATGTTTCCCTTTTCCCAAAATTGTATCAATGCAGAAAATAAAAATTGGGGATATTACAGTCCTCCCCACCAAATATTGTTTTTCCTGAAGCAATGCCTGAACAAGCAGCCTCTTGATCAACGGACCCAAATAATTATTGCAAACAATAACGAGGTCCCAAATGTGCCACTGAGTCATCCCTGATCTCTGCATTGTCCTTCTATGGAGAAATCCCTTGATACCAGGATCCTAAGCCATCTTGATCAACATGAAGCATCCCTGGATCCAATCACGGTCGAGCCCGACATAGGAACTAGACACCCTCTTCTTACTGCCACTAAGTATAACATCATGATAATGTAGGACTCTATCCAACTCCCCATGAAGATTCCCTACCGAGTAGTTCACCTCATGCACTCCAAGAGTAAACTCCTGAAGATACAAACCAATCCATATGAGGATGAATTCTCTCCTGCATGAGCTTCCCCTACTATCCTCCTGTTGACGAAACCTACCATGCTGATGAAGTTTTGCATGCCATCAGCGAGTCACCAAAGCCCAATGGAAGATCTGAATGATCATCCCTTGTCACTGCCAACTCATCTGTAAAGGTCGTTGAGCTGTAAAGTATTCTGATGCAAGGGTCACATGCTAGTCTCGGAAAGGTGACAACATGTTGTCCTTGCCCCACTCTGATTCTAACAGGTTTTCCAACAGGCACACACTCTATCCTCCTCCCCTGAAGCTTGGTGGTGAAATATCGATGAAGGCCAAGCTCATCCTACCCAAGTATCTCTATGATTTCAATATCTACCCATCCATTGCTAATCCTAATCCTGAACTGCAACTGGAAAAACCTGCCTTGCTTTACAATGGAGGCTTCAATGGTCCCCAATGTATTAGTGCCCAAGTGATCTAGATCACCCTCTACTCTGGTCTTACTCCTCATGAAATGGATTGGCCTGTCAGCCAACTGAACCCCTGGATCCCATAACCATATATGTTGTGGCATAATCCTGATGACTACTGAAATCCACATCTCTGTTTCCTTCATGTAATTGATATATAGGCTCCACACAACATGAATCAATCTAGTGCATCTAAAACTGCCCTACGCCTACCATACCACATTGTGGGATCTGCTATCCTGTCTCCTAAAGGTACACCTCGACACTGCCTCGAGACTAAACATCCGCTTGTAAGAAAGATCAACCACTTGTTGTATATGCTCCTGCGACACCTTAGAGTGCCTTTCCCAGAATGTGTCATGCATCCCCTTAAGTATGAAATCGAGGGTGGAACATATGCTACCTCTGCAACAATTCACGTATTGCCCAAACTTGTACCTTTCACCTTGTGCCCTGACCCAATGCCACCACTTAGAAGTATCTCCCCTAGTGCGCTGAGTCCCATCCAAAGATCTCAGGTGAGCTCCACGCAACTTTTTTTCATGCCCAGAGTGTCAAAGTGCAACAATCAGATCATTTGTGCCTACAAGCGATGTACCCTGCATGTGTCACTATACCAAACGCTCGTCGTATGTACTCAATGCGAACTAAGTCACTCCTCCTACTCGATAGCACAAACCAACACAGTACAACACACCACCATGCATCTCCATGCCCACCTGCAATCCTCTGCTCAACACTATACGCTCCTACACACCATTAGATGCCATTGCCTAAAGCTAAGACAATACACATCAGTCCATACCATACCGACATCACCACCTCCACATTCGCATCACCATATGCTCTAATGCATGGATTCTCCCTCCAAATCGTGCCTGAGGGACCCGAGAGGTGAATCTCCCTATTTACCGGTAGAGATGCCACCACTGCTCTGCTTCTCTATGTCCCCTGTGCACCACATAATTGTGGATAATCCCCAACCCCATATAAGGCAGTGTTTGGTGCCCTGCCAATGCCACCTCTTCTGACAACCTCCATCCCACAACCCCATGCACAACCAGCATACCCAGATGACCCATGGAGTCCCCTCACAAAATGACTGGCCACTAATGCTGATTGAAACTCCCGTAGCGAATGTATGTGCTTGACCATTAGGTAAACTATGCTACTAATTCCATATTCAATCTGCATATCTGGTAAATGGTAGGTAGTCCTACCTAGATCCCAACGCCAACTTGGGCCTCCAAAATATTCTATGCTTGAACTCGCCTGCTAACCCTCACTTCATTCTATGATCAAATCCATATGTCTCGCCCACTCCACTGGGTACCAACTCAAAATCTCTTGCCATCCAACCCCAAACGAAGGATCAAAAGCACAAACTCTCGTACATGGAGCTAGCCCCCCATCCTACGATTCTTGCCCCCTATGCAGCGTATGTCATCTCATCTCACTGATCTGGTCATCACATAAAATCGGTTTAAGTGATGTGGCCTCTCTCCCACCAAAGTGTAGAAGCAACCTACTAGTGCTACAAGCCCCATCTATGTATGTTTGAAGAGGGCTGCTCTGATCCTCCAATGTGCACTCTAGTTGTACCATTAGGGAATCCAACGTGAGTTAGTTTGGTCGCTGACTCAGCACAAACTGCTCTTATGCCTTCCAGCTCCTCATTTTGTTGCAGAATGGCCTTTCACACTATTGTGGCCTTCCTTTTCAATGCTATAGGGTTGGCCTAGAACTGATGAAATTGTTGTGGGTGGCCGTGATCTAATATCACTATATCTCCTAACACCTCATCAATGGTGGATATGTCTCCTAGCACCTCACCAATCTATTTTGTGCTGCTAAAACCTAAAAACTTGGACACGGCCTAGACACCTCATCAATGGATACCTCAACAACAGACGACACTTCCTCCACAGTGGACACCTCTGTGTCACCTGGCACCTCGTCAATCGATGGCCCTATGGGTGTATGCTTTATTGTCTCCCTCAAGGTGTTAGTTGGAGCTATCAAAAGAATCTCCAACAAGGGTGACTCTTGTGTCACACTACGTATATCTACGCTTGCTCACAACCCTGCATGCCCTCGGCCTCATCCTCAACCTCCTCCTCAGCCTCCTAATATCTAAATCCAAGTCTCCACCAGAGAAAGTGCCTCTTGGTCTCACCCTCTAACTATCCCTATCCTACCTGCTCCTTTTGAGGAGATCTGGTGCCCTGATTCTATCGACTTGCCCCACATGGTGTAGATGGCCGCACCCACATGGCCTTCGCACATCCAATGTATTTGTTGTAAGGACGAGGATGGATATGGTCCGACACCCTCCTCAACCTAGCCAACCTCACATTGTTCCAGCCGATTCCACACCAAAATTCCTGCATAATAAATCTTCCTTGAACCATGGTTTTATCTATGGTTTCACCCATCACTGTGCATACATACCCAAATCTTCCATGATCTTGCTGGCTACCCCACAGTTGGCCAAGATCATGCTTCTATATCACTCTAATATTCCAAACTAGAAAAATACAACAAATAATAGATCCATGAACTAAACTACAACAATAAAAATTTGAACAAGAGCACAAATCAGAAAACCCCAAAATTTGGGCAATCATTTTGAGCCATTTTATTAATTATGCATGGAAAATCAAGTACAATAGGACCAAGTCTACAAAACCTGGGCTTGCTACAACAAGAAGCACAAAACCTAGGTGAGAGTGTGTAGGATCATGTGCTGGAATTGGCCCAAATTTGTAGCTCGAACTTGCCTAGAAACTCTGATTCTGACTGCTAAATGGAACTGGTCATCCTACTCAAACTAATGCCCATAATGCTCTGAAATTGCAACTATGAGCTCCTCTCCTCAAACTCGAAAATACCCAGAAAAGGTTTGGCCTATCTCTAAGTTAAAATTAAACCCACAAAGTGATGCAAATTACCTAGCTAACTAGCAATTCGCCCTATTATAAGAATGAGGACTTTAGCACCGAATATTGCCTGGAAAATTATATAAAATTAGTCATAGACTCCTCTCAATAAACGCATAAAAATCCAAAAAGGGTTTGGGTTGAATCCACTGACCCCTGATGACCCCCAATAGTGCAAATTGCCGGGCTAGAAAATGCCCCACAATATTGATACTACTGAATTAACCCCAAACCCACCACTGGAAATCTCTTCCAACTCTAGCTAAATTTTCCCCTAACGAATTCCTCAAACTCTATTTATCTAGCCGTTGTGCAAGCCTTCCTGGAGATCCTTGCACACTTACAAAAATGTAGAATTTCGGACCCAATAATTCTCTCAAACTCAACTTTTCTATTCACCACAAAATCTCCCGCTAAATTAGGGGAAACCCCCCACAAATCCTTTGTTGTTCTACTCCTCCATAACTAATCTACCCACAAGCAATTCGAACCAATTATGCACTCTGGAAGAAATATGTACCAGCTGAAATAACTTGCAAAAAAACCCAATGTAAACTCTGAATTGAGCTCCCCACATTGCCTCATTATGGAGACACTCAAAGTTCTCCAAAATAAAGGTGGAACTCCCACTTAGAAATTCCTTGTCCTAAACAACACATTTGTCTTGGCTAAGCAACTCAAGAGAACTAATGTTAAATTGTCCAATGATCAAAGATACCAAATGGAAGCATCCAAGATCTGTTGATAATTATCGGCCCTCTCTTCCATGGTGGTCCCCACCTTCATTATTTCGCACCCATTCCTTTCTCTCTCTCTTCTAACTAGTGCAAGTTGTCTCTTGGGTTGAATTTTCTCTCCTTTTGGTCTGCACTCTCCACTAAGGCCGTGATTTTCTTTTTTCCTCCTAAGTCTCAATGCTGTAAATGTTTCCCTTTATCCCAAAATCGTCTCTAATGCAAAAAGTTAAAATTGGGGATATTACAAAGAACCATGCATTATTATAAGGAGCCATTGATGAAGAGAAGGTATCCAACCTAAGTCATTGGATCCTCCCCTCTAGCCAAATAATGGAGACTTCGATAATCAAGCTCATACAATTTTGATGAAGAGTGACTTCAGGCATATCATCCTCATCATCGTCCTTGGAAACATGCTAGGAGAGATATGATGAAGAAGGTGAAGGATAGATAAGATCATCGTCAGTGTCATATATTATATCATTTTCAAAACCAGTGAAGATAATATCAGCAATATATCGCCGAATATCGGAAATATCGCGATATTTTTGGCTCCTGAAAGTATCACAATATTTTCGAGATATCAACAATATCTCGGAAAAATATCACGAGACGATATAAAATATCGCCGAGCATGTTTTGCCATGGCTAGAAAAAGGAAAATCGTTTTTTTTTCTTCTTTTTTTGTTTCCGAGTGTTGGAGAAGGAAGGGGAAGATTTTTATGGTGGTTGTCAAGGAGGGTTTGAGGATCAAACAATGATTATCACCACCAACTAAGATTTTTTTGTGGATCAAAGATTGAAGAATAGTGAGACAAACTTCATTTCTTCCATTAACAGGTATGTTTTTAAAAACCCCTATGTTAATGATTTTTTCATAGATTTAGGGTTATGCTTGCTTGCCTCTTTGCCTACCAACGTTTTGTTTGTTTCTTTTTTTCCATTTGCTATGATTTTCATGCCCATGAACCAATGCTAGGGTTTTTTCCATATTTGGACAGCAAGCTTCATTTTTTTTCAACTTTTTTATGCACCCTCTCATTGCCATTTTTCATTCACATTGCAAAATGCAAATAATGTAGTAGTTTTTTTTTAAATGAAGTGGTTATTACTTATTATTTTTTGTGTTGGGGGGTTTAATGCCAATTTTTTGTTTTTTTTTGTGCCCTAGGTTTGAATTAGTTCACTACAAATGTCAAATATTCCAAAAGTCTTGGACCCATTTTGGGAGTATGGGGAGGTTGTTGGTGGGGCAAATTAGGCATATATATCATGCAAATTGTGTGGGACCAAGATGTCAGGAGGGGTTACACGATTGAAATACCATCTGGCCAGACTCTCTGCACATGATGCAGATGTAATACCTTGTATGGTTTCTAGTGCAGAGGTTATACAAAAAGCTCGTGAAGCCATTGCTAAACAAGACAGAAAGAAAGCTGCTAGGGAGAGGCCAATGGTCTCAGATAGATAGCTGCTAGTTTTATTTGTTTTGCAACTTTTTCTACATATAAGTTTATAAGTCATGATGATGAAATACTCTTAAAGTTCTATATATGTGATGTTATTTTGTTTGAGTCCTTGATTGGACAATTATTAGGGATCAGCAGGATATGTGATGTTATTTTGATTGAGTCCTTGATTGGACAATTATCAGGGATCAACAGGGTTTGGTATTGCCTTTTAAGTTTGATGTATCATTTCTATTTGACATCATATATATCAGTGCCTTCTTCATATTTATGTGCCAATGTGTTTAGTTCACGGTGTTATTGCTTTTTATGTTTAGAAATCTGAAAAAAAATGAATATATTATGCATTTTTTTATGCTTGCTAATATTTTCGCCGATATTGCCGATAAGATATTTTCTGGACCCTCGCCGATATTTTGCTGATATCGATATTTTCAACATTGGTCAAAACAATGACCAATATCCCATTTGCCTTCTTCTATATGTAGGAATTCAAAAATGTCAACATCATGCGGATCCCATGGAGCCATTTCCCTATCTTTCTAATTCCAACCAAAAGGGGAATCACCATGGTGAATTCAAAATGCCTTGAGAGATGCTTGCTTCACTATATAAGCATTGACCTTGATGTTCAGTGAATAAAAAAGGCTACATTCTTCCAATGGAGTAAGGATTCTATATTTTCGTATGGGGACAAAACACATGCTTTATGTCCCCAACAATGACACCAAAATGTTACCACCAAATCTACCAGGCATTGGAGATGGAAACCCTATAGAAAAAAACTAGCTAAAGTGCTAACAGTGGGGTAGAGGTCTAATGTCACCTCAGCCAAAACCCCCTTCTCTTAACGGACTTTCACCAATGGGAGGAGTCTCAATAGGAAGGAGATCACTTAAAATAAATATGCTAGGTATAAGGTACAAAGTGATCAAGCTAGAGTTCATTCAAGAGAGAGACTCAATAATGGTTCAAGGCATCAGAGAAGCAAAACACTCTCAAATAAAAGTCCTAGAAAAGAAAAGAAAATCTGTATTGAAAAGAAATATATTCTAATATGCAAGTTTAATCTACCATGCAATCTATTCTAGCATGAGAACAATAAAATGATGATATTAGCTATGCAAAAGAGATATGCAATGCACCTACACTATCATGCACATTAACACATTATGAAAGGGCTAAGTGTAGTCATATATCCAATGTAACCAGCATATCATTGGATAAATATAAAACACTTGCCCTTATGAACCATCATGCAGTAGGGAAACAAAATATCACATCCTCCTTGGCAAGATTGACTTGATGAATAGTATGGGTGGGAGTTGGGAAAATAAGAGAACCATGTATTGTGATAAGGAGTCATTTCTGAAGAGAAGGAATCCAACCTAAGCCATTGGATCCTCCCTTCCAACCAAAGAATGGAGATTTCGACAATCAAGCTCATAAACGTTTGATGAAGAGTGACTTCAGGAATATCATCCTCATCATTGTCCTTGGAAACATGCTGTGAGAGATATGATGAGGAAGATGAAGCACAGATAATATCATCATCAGTGTCATATACTGGATCATTGTCAAAATGATGACCAATATCCCATTTTCCTTCTTCTATATGTAGGAATTCAGAAATTTTAACATCATGCAGATCCCAAGGAGCCAATTCCTTGAGTTTCACATTACAACCAAAAGGGGAGTCGCTAGGGTGAATTCAAAATGCCTTGAGAGATGCTTGCTTCACTCTAAAAACATTGACTTTGAGTTTCAATGAAGAAGAAGAGCTTGGTTGTCCAATGGAGTCGCCAAATAAGGATTTTATATTGTTATATGGGGACAAGGCACATGCTTCGTGTCTCCAACATTGGTGCCAAAATGTTACCACAAAATCTAGCAAGCCTTGGAGAGGGAAACCCTACAAGACAAAAACTATATAAAGTGATAACAATGGGCTAGAGGTCCAATGTCACCTCAGCCAAACCCCCCTGCTCTTTATGGAGTTTCACTGATGGGAGGAGTCTCGGTAGGAAGGAGATCACTTAAATTAAATATGATAGGTATAATGCACAAAGTGATCAAGCTAGAGCTCATTCAAGAGAGAGACTCAATAATAGTTCAAGGCTTCAAAGAAGAAAATTTCTCTCAATGAAAAACGCTAGAAAAGAAGGATGAAGACCTAGGTTTTTCATATTTTTTTATGGTGGTAGGGATTCACAAGGTCAAGGCCCAAGGGAAAGGGTTTGTTACAATGATATTGAACTAAGCCAAGGCTCATGAAACCCTCAAGAATTCCTTAAGTTGAAAGGAAAAGAGACTAGGGTTTTCCTCTTGGAGCGACACCTAGGACAAGAGATTTTATGGATGAAATTTAAGTGAATTCCCACCAAATTGATAGCTTGGGTGGCCTAGAGCTATCTCTTCATGTTTAGGATCTCAAATCATCAAAAAGCCTCCATAAAATTTCGCTACAAGCACTAGACTTTTGCCCTAGTCTTAAAAGGACCAATTTTAAGGTGAGAGATTTATGGAGAAAATTTTGAGATGATCACAAAAGACTTGGAAAAGTACCTTGTTCTTTAGGAATATGGATTCAAGGATGTAATAGATAAGCCAAATTTGTTTCCGAGGCCGAAATTTGATGCCCTAGGTATCAAAATTCTAGCATTTACCCACTCAATAATAAATTGAGTTTGATGGAGAGTTATAAGAATTCCTCCACTAGTAACATCCTTTACATGCTATATAATGAGTAACATATGCAATTCTCAACTAGATAGGTTTCCAAAAATTATCTTCAAGAAATTAGGGCACAAATGAGCGTAATCTAGAAGTAACAATTCCATACATTAGACATATTCAAAATGATAAACATCAACAATAGGCACTTACAAGATAACATCTAGTATATCCATCCATTCACCAAAGAAATAGCTTCAAAGACAATCTAAAATAGCTTCGAAACATCAAAATGCACTCCAAGGATCTCTAATAGCCAATAAGGAACAACTGTGAATTCTCTTATGAGGTTTGAATTCTCCAAATGATGATGATGAGAGTCAAATGAGCTCTCTCTTATTTATAGGTGTCTTGTGATCTCTAATTTACCCTAAGATCCCCTCAAATTGTAAAACAATGGGCTTAATACTAAGTGAGATTACAAGCCAACCTCATAACCAATGCAAAAAATAAAAGTTAGCCCACAAGGGAGGTCGAATTGTTGACGCCATCAATGTGTGGGCCTCTTGGAGGCATACATTAGGCTCCTCAAGTGGCATGTTGAGTGAAGAGGGCTCTAATAATAATCCTATAGGTGGTGGCCCCTAGATCTCCATGCAAATCATCGTGTGGGCCCCACTTTTGTGTTTGGAGCAAAAAATGGCTCTCATGGGTCTCCTGGTGATAGAATACGCTAGTTCTGCTCCAACGTTAAGGGATCAAAGAATGGGGCTAGCCCTCCCATGTCTCAAGGGGTGAGACAAACACCAACTGGGCCTGAGATCAACTGCCACAACTTATATGTAATACTAAGCCGACTGGAGGCACACTGCTCCAAGTGCATTATCTCATGAATATTGTGCGATAAAAAATAGACTGTTGGGGTCTTGTAGGTTCCCATGGAATGCAGTGATGCTCTGCAAGTGATAGGAGTCCCATGGCGCTCAACACTTCACCAATAGGGTGGCATAATGCTCCTCTATTGGATTTGGGCCCCAGTTAAGTTTCCCAGCCCATGATGGAAACCACCTTCCAATCACGGACAATGTCCAATGTTGCATCTTCACCATTAGGTACAATTGTGATATCCCACTTAGCAATTATTGCTAAGGGAGAATATATTTTTTGTACAATTTTGACAATTTAGGTTCTAACTTAGGAGAAGTGGGTTGGAGGACCCCACTTCCAATTTTTAATTGATGGAGGAACTCACACTATGTAAAAAGGAAAAATAAAACTCTTAGTGGAATGTGGGGGCCACCAAGGAGGAAATACGCTCTACCTGGGAAATTCGAGCTACTTGGGAAGGAAGGGAGTTCAATGATGGGACCCACATGAGGAGGAGGCAACCAAGGTTAAATAGAAGGGGCTCACTTCAGTTTGGAGCTTTTGACATTTTTGGCAATTACTTGCATCGAGTACGCTTGAGTTGTTTAGCCGAGCTTGCACCCGAGATTCTCAAGCGAGTTTCTCACCCCTTGCTTCGGTGGACTTCGAGTGCCAGCCCAAGGAGGGAATTCTTATCTATTTTGAGTCGGTTTAGCATTGTCACAGGGATTTCATTGGGGCTCATTGCTGCTTTCTGGGCATAGTAGGGAGTACAAATTGCACTTGGGGAGATTAGCAACAGCAGCTGATTCGTGGAGGATTCTAGAGGAAGCATTTCATCATCTATGAATGGAGGTTTTGGGGAAGGAAAACAACTATTTTGTTATGCTCTTTAACCTGCAAATGATACCCAAATACAGAAGATGCGAAGAAAAGATACCCAGAACACAAAATAACAATGATTTTATTATTCAGAGAGTAATGTTCACTTGCCTCTTCGAGGGGGTAACCTCCAATAGAGCAGAGCTC